>JAVIAB010000091.1:2411759-2676759 GCA_032433765.1 Megaustenia siamemsis | reverse complement strand
CCCATTTTATAATAGAGATCAATCTGCGACCCCATTTTATAATAGAGATCAATCTGCGACCCCTTTTATAACAGCAAGCAATCTACGAGCCTCTTTTATGACAGCAAGCAATCTACGAGCCTCTTTTATGACAGCAAGCAATCTACGAGCCTCTTTTATGACAGCAAGCAATATACGAGCCTCTTTTATGACAGCAAGCAATCTACGAGCCTCTTTTATGACAGCAAGCAATCTACGAGCCTCTTTTATGACAGCAAGCAATCTACGAGCCTCTTTTATGACAGCAAGCAATCTACGAGCCTCTTTTATGACAGCAAGCAATCTACGAGCCTCTTTTATGACAGCAAGCAATATACGAGCCTCTTTTATGACAGCAAGCAATCTACGAGCCTCTTTTATGACAGCAAGCAATCTACGAGCCTCTTTTATGACAGCAAGCAATCTACGAGCCTCTTTTATAACAGCAGGAACTCTACGACCCCCCCCCCCCCTTTATAATAGAGACCAATCTAGGACTCCCATTTATAACAAACAAGCAGTTTTCTACCTAAAGCCAAGTAACCTACAAACCCATCTATAATAACAAAGTAACCTACAAACCCCTATATAATAGCCAAATAACCTACAAACCCATCTATAATAACAAAGTAACCTACAAACCACTCTATAATAACAAAGTAACCCACAAACCCCTCTATAATAACCAAGCAATCTACAAACCCCTCTATAATAGTCCAGTAACCTACAAACCCCTATATAATAGCCAAGTAACCTACAAACCTCTCTATAATAACCAAGCAATCTACAAACCCTCGATAATAGTCCAGTAACCTACAAACCCCTATATAATAGCCAAGTAACCTACAAACCTCTCTATAATAACCAAGCAATCTACAAACCCCTCTATAATAGTCCAGTAACCTACAAACCACTCTATAATAGCCAAGTAACCTACAAACCTCTCTATAATAACCAAGCAATCTACAAACCCCTCTATAATAGTCCAGTAACTTACAAACCCCTATATAATAGCCAAGTAACCTCCAACCCCCTCTATAACAGCCAAGTAACCTACAAACCCCTCTATAATAACCAAGTAACCTACAAACCCCTCTATAATAACCAAGTAACCTACAAACCCCTCTATAATAACCAAGTAACCTACAAACCCCTCTATAATAACCAAGTAACCTACAAACCCCTCTATAATAGCCAAGTAACCTACAAACCCTTCTATAATAGCCAAGTAACCTACAAACCCCTCTATAATAGCCAAGTAACCTACAAACCCCTCTAAAATATCCAAGTAACCTACAAACCCCTCTATAATAGTCAAGTAACCTACAAACCCCTCTATTAATAGCCAAGTTACCTACAAACCCCTCTATAAAAGCCAAGTAACCTACAAACCCCTCTATAATAACAGCGTAACCTACAAACCCCTCTATAACAGCCAAGTAACCTACAAACCCCTCTATAATAACAGCGTAACCTACAAACCCCTCTATAACAGCCAAGTTACCTACAAACCCCTCTATAAAAGCCAAGTAACCTACAAACCCCTCTATAACAGCCAAGTTACCTACAAACCCCTCTATAAAAGCCAAGTAACCTACAAACCCCTCTAAAATATCCAAGTAACCTACAAACCCCTCTATTAATAGTCAAGTAACCTACAAACCCCTCTAAAATATCCAAGTAACCTACAAACCCCTCTATAATAGCCAAGTAACATAAAAACCCCTCTATATTAGCCAAGTAACCTACAAACCCCTCTATAATAGCCAAGTAACCTTCAAAACCCTCTATAATAGTCAGGTAACCTGCAAACCTCTTTATAATAGCCAGTAACCAAAAAACCCCTCTATAATAGTCAAGTAACCTACAAACCCCTTTATAATAGCCAAGTAACCTACAAACCTCTTTATAATAGTCAAGTAACCTGCAAACCCCTTTATAATAGCCAGTAACATACAAACCCCTCTATAATAGTCAAATAACCTACAAACCCCTTTATAATAGCCAGTAACCTACATACCCCTCTATAATAGCCAGTAACTTACATACCCCTCTATAATAGCCAAGTAACCTATAAACCCCTCTATAAAATATCCAAGTAACCCACGAATCTCCCTATAAAATATCCAAGTAACCTACGAACCTCTCTATAAAATATCCAAGTAACCCACGAACCTCTCTATAAAATATCCAAGTAACCCACGAACCTCCCTATAAAATATCCAAGTAACCTACGAACCTCTCTATAAAATATCCAAGTAACCTACAAACCTCTCTATAAAATATCCAAGTAACCCACAAACCTCTCTATAAAATATCCAAGTAACCTACGAACCTCTCTATAAAATATCCAAGTAACCCACGAACCTCTCTATAAAATTTCCAAGTAACCCACAAACCTCTCTATAAAATATCCAAGTAACCCACAAACCTCTCTATAAAATATCCAAGTAACCCACAAACCTCTCTATAAAATTTCCAAGTAACCCACAAACCTCTCTATAAAATATCCAAGTAACCCACAAACCTCTCTATAAAATATCTAAGTAACATACAAACCTCTCTATAAAATATCCAAGTAACATACAAACCTCTCTATAAAATATCCAAGTAACATACAAACCATTTCAAGATAGAAAAAGGTGAAATCACACAAAATATTCTCAGAGAGATTCTTAAGCTTCCCGATAAAATAATCATTGTTAAGAATAATCTTCTGACCCCTATACCACACACTTGGTTATCCACTTTAGGGGTCGCGACCCTACATATTGAGAACCGTGACCTTATATCTTTTCCCAGAAATCTGTCTCTGTCACAGAATCGTTATTCACATGCGATATTTCTTTCATTTATTCCATGCCTTGAGGGTCAGTTCTGTCTTAAATGGCAGCGTTGAGAAACAAGTTGTATTTCAAGCTGTTGTAATTACGAAATATGTTTGTCTTAGTCACGTGTGTGTTTAAAATATCAAAGTGAAAGCGGGGAATACCTGTAGGGGGTTCCGGCCTACAGGGGGAGCTGCCAGATCAGCTATAAATAGGGTAGGTGATATTGAGTCGCCAGAGGTGGGGTTTGTCATTTTCAAATTGAAGAACGCTTACAATAAAAAAAAAAAATTCAGTTGACGGTACACATTTTTTTACCCGTTCTCCGGCTTTTACCTCTGACGTTGGAAGTCCCTAGAGACTAGGAACTGAATTTTGCGTGTTAATCCGTTTTTCCTGGTAGCCGTGTACAGGGGTCCCTCGCCGCACAGGCAGATAACTCCGACTTCAGAGGTACTCATAATTTTGTTCCGTGGATGAGTAATTGACGTTTCAAGCCGGGCCGCGCTGCTGAAACCAGGGGTTATTGCCCCAGAGAGAAATCATAAATAAAAATCCCAAATGGTGCAGCCGGGATTTGAACTCACAACCTCTCTGTCTCGAGGCCGGCGTCTTGCCTCGAGACCAACCAGTCCCGTTCCCCCCCCCCCCCCCCCGTGTACATGTACACATTTTTAATGCATTTGCGGTATACGTTGGAAACACATCATGCATGAGCTCAGAATCGGTGAGGATGGAGTTCCTCATCAGACATTTACGTGGAAACCATTTGGTAAAAGAAAACGGCATGAGAATGGAGATATAAGCGGCAACGACGGCGATAACATAGCTTGTTGGATAGAAGCGGCAACGACGGTGATAACATAGCTTGTTGGATAGAAGCGGTAACGACGGCGATAACATAGCTTGTTGGATAGAAGCGGTAACGACGGCGATAACATGTCTTGTTGGATAGAAGCAGCAACGACGGCGATAACATAGCTTGTTGGATAGAAGCGGTAACGACGGCGATAACATGTCTTGTTGGATAGAAGCGGTAACGACGGCGATAACATAGCTTGTTGGATAGAAGCGGTAACGACGGCGATAACATAGCTTGTTGGATAGAAGCGGTAACGACGGCGATAACATGTCTTGTTGGATAGAAGCAGCAACGACGGCGATAACATAGCTTGTTGGATAGAAGCGGTAACGACGGCGATAACATAGCTTGTTGGATAGAAGCGGTAACGACGGCGATAACATAGCTTGTTGGATAGAAGCGGTAACGACGGTGATACCATGTCTTGTTGCATAGAACATAATTCGCGCTGTCTTGGTAGCGGTACAATACAAGACAATGCGATAGCCGATAAGCTCGCAGGCAGCTTAAGCACTGAGCGTCACCTTACTCTGGACAAAAGAGAACATCACAAAGTTTGTTTATCACTTTTTAAGAGAAGAAATGGATGATGGGAGGGACAAGGATGTATATATTGAGAGACTGAGCAGTCTAGAGGTGGTAAAGGGAGTCTGGTCGATCCGGAGTCCTAAGTGGGAAAAGCAGATGTACCAACAATTTACGCCTTACAGGGACAGTCGTCTCTATGTGTGCCGAGAAGAGTTGGGACAACCGGTGAGCCCCGAGTGCCATGGAGCTGATTCCACAAATAGAACGGAAAACAAGGAAGACAAAAAGAATCTCTGTACAGGACAGACATAAGGGAAGGTGCAACCATGAGATTAAGATACAATGAAGATTTAGCAGACACTTGTCAATCAAAATAGAACAGAAAACAAGGAAGTCAAAAAGAATTTCTGTACAAGACAGACAGAAGGGAAGGTGCAACCATGATATTAACTCTTTTAGTACGGAAGCGTTTTATCAGTGCAACGAAATAGATTTCAGAGACAACATTTTTTATGGTTTTGAAAGTCAATCTACACATTTATATTAATCTAAGATATAACACCTTACGTACGAATCTTTTAGATAATCAAACAAGGTATTGGATTTCACCAATAACAGGGTTATGCAAGACATGTAACAGGAATATGGTTTGATGGCGAGTTACATTAATCAAATTGAGAGTGACGCTCTCTGCGGTGAAACGTGCGCGACCGAAATCGATATAACGTACAGTGCGTGGAAACGTACGGATAGAGTTAAGAAACAAACAAAAACTGGCAGACAATTGTCAATCGTGGAAAACTATGACTTCCTCCCTTTGTGCTGTCTTCGGCTTGACAGAAACCAACAAACTAATTGTGGTCTAATATAACCGAGAAGACAGCTTTAGGTTGAATAGATCGTGCCATACAAGGAAGGCAAAAACGAGAAGGAGAACAAAGTTGTGTAGACGGAGTAAAATGTAAGATGAAACGTTGTGGAGAGACATGGTCACATACGCCAGTAGGCGTGGTTCTTTATGACGTTGATCTATCGCTCCTTCGAGCCGAAGGCGGCACATGGTCACATACGCCAGTAGGCGTGGTTCTTTATGACGTTGATCTATCGCTCCTTCGAGCCGAAGGCGGCACATGGTCACATACGCCAGTAGGCGTAGTTCTTTATGACGTTGATCTATCGCTCCTTCGAGCCGAAGGCGGCACATGGTCACATACGCCAGTAGGCGTGGTTCTTTATGACGTTGATCTATCGCTCCTTCGAGCCGAAGGCGGCACATGGTCACATACGCCAGCAGGCGTGGTTCTTTATGACGTTGATCTATCGCTCCTTCGAGCCGAAGGCGGCACATGGTCACATACGCCAGCAGGCGTGGTTCTTTATGACGTTGATCTATCGCTCCTTCGAGCCGAAGGCGGCACATGGTCACATACGCCAGTAGGCGTGGTTCTTTATGACGTTGATCTATCGCTCCTTCGAGCCGAAGGCGGCACATGGTCACATACGCCAGTAGGCGTGGTTCTTTATGACGTTGATCTATCGCTCCTTCGAGCCGAAGGCGGCACATGGTCAAAAATGTTAAACTGTTCATGTCAACCAATCTTTACTATCAAGTGTCAGACCTTGCAGAGGATCCGCATTGTATCTCGTGTCCATGTTCTGGGCGATTTCCTCAATCTCGGCAAGCGAATTGACGCCTATTGTTGATGCGTCTCACCTGCTCATTGTTCGTTTAAATTTTTCTCTATGTCAGCCTCTTTTTCTTTTACTCTGTGGTTCCCATTTGAGAGCCTGCTTTGAGATTCTCTTGTCGTCTCTTCACATCGCATGACGAACATATACTCATCTTCCCCTCTTGATTATAGTTTCTAATTTGGAATAAGAAGATGATAATGTCATTTAATTTCAATGAGACATAAAGTCATCCTGACATAAAGTCATCCTCACTCACATGTATAAAGACGTTTATACTTCAAACTCTTGCATTTCCTAGATTCTAAAAACTTTCATCGTTTCATTCCATCTTGATCTCATTCATTATCGTCCCATGCTCTATTCGTCTCTCCCCCCGTTTACTTTAGCGACCAAAGCGTCATTTCCTTTTACCTACAATTCGATCAGGTAAGTTAATCCTAACTTCACCACTACTCCACAATCTCTTCCACCTCGCCCGCTTTATCACCATAAACTCAATGTTACCTTCTGTTCACCTCAAAAACTCATTCCTTTTGTAGAGACTCATTCTCAATACGCGCTCACTTCATAGAATCATATTCACTCTACATACTCACCCCTACCCTCTATTAATCACATCAACTCATCCTCTAATCACCACATCAACTCACACTCTAATCACCACATCAACTCACCCTCTATTCACCACACAAATTCACCCTCACTCTATTCACCATACAAACTCACCCTCACTCTATTCACCACACAAACACATCCTCACTCTATTCACCACACAAACACATCCTCACTCTATTCACCATACAACTCACCCTCACTCTATTCACCACACAAATTCACCCTCACTCTATTCACCACACAAACACATCCTCACTCTATTCACCACACAAACACATTCTCACTCTATTCACCATACAACTCACCCTCACTCTATTCACCACACAAATTCACCCTCACTCTGTTCACCACACAAACTCACCCTCACTCTAATCACCACACAAACTCACCCTCACTCTATTCACCACACAAACTCACCCTCACTCTATTCACCACACAAACTCACCCTCACTCTATTCACCGCACAAACTGACCCTCACTTCCTAAACACAAACTCACCTCCCCTATTCCCCTAAATACAAAACAAAATAAAAAACCCCAAAACAACTCATCCCCTGAATCTCTTTGAATCCAACAAAATCATCCACATACACGTCTCGTAAACCACCCCCCCACCCCAAACAACAACACAACATAAACAAATAAACAACATTCACCTCCTATAAATATAATTATTCACAATAACTGTTTATAGTCCATTCTGGCCAAATGATAGGGGCGTGTCCCCGGAAATAGAAGAAAAATATTTCCCCATTCCCAGTGCTGTCCGTTCATAAACATTGACACGGCGCTACAGAAACAATGACCTGTCACGAACCGTCACTCCCACAATACACAAAAGCCATAGTCTGGTTAATTAACACGGTCTGGGGTCAATTCGTTGGAATTCTATCTTTCCTTGGGTAACCAGTTGTGTCCCTTAGGTAATATCTTCCAAGAGTAGGTAATTTTAATTCTCAATTGTATCACTGTGGTGTTTTTTTTTGTGTTTCGTATATTTTTGTATACTACTCCTTGCTGGTCATTACAGAAGGGTGAGCGACTCATAACTGATCGAAACCTTATAATACCTTCCAATTAGGCTTTTCAGGAAATTAGCTCCATCAAAGAAGGTGGTTAAAAGGGGCGAGATAATATCTGAAGTCTTGAGGGTCTGTTACACAGCCATCTATAGCTTTACTAAGGCCTGCGGGTTGAGAGGGAAATTCCGAAATCATACAAAGTTTGTGACGTCTTGACGTATGCGAGCTATTTAAGGCTGACGTCATTATACACAAAACCACCTCATTTCGCAATACTGAAAACGTCACAAAAGTTGGGTGCTCTCTTTCAGCTCGCAAGCCTTATTAATACTATAGTTGACTGTAGTCAACAGCCAAGCCTACATACTATGTGATTCGGATGAGCATGATAAGGAAAGTGGAGGCGGGCTCTGTACGCAGACAGGAGTCGAGTCATTACAGAGGTCCAGGGTATGCAGTCACCGTTATCTATGTTCCTGGACATGCGAGAGTACGGGGTAATGAAAGAGCGGGCAGGTTGGCTAGCTGTGCTGTCGTCGAAGAGGGTCAACTAATGGATTAGACTGACGTCATTAATGCCCTCCGAGATGCGGGAAGAAAGATTGAGAGTACATTGAAAGAATGGAGCCACTATTACCTGCCACGTATGTCCTAAGGGGCGACTAAAGAGGTTTAGAATTGTCGCCTGTGCAGTCGAGTAGGACGTGCATGGAGCGACATTATCAAAAGAATTACCAATACATTCTGGGAAATGCTGTGACAAGTAGTGGAGCGGATATGGGGAATTCCTGACCTGCAATGAAATTGGTTCCATGAATAGAATAGAATAGAATAGAATAGAATAGAATAGAATAGAGACCTTATCAGCAACGCCATAGATAGTCTTGTTTATCTATATGTTTAGCTGCATGACGCTATTCTATGTTTATGTTTGCACTATCACTATAATACTCAGAAGAAAGATCTAAGTCTGAATAGTAAGAAAACAGAAGTAATGGTCATATCAAAGAAACAATCATCACCATCATGCAGTATAAAAATAAACAGGACAAATCTGAAAGAAGTGCAACATTTCAAATACTTGGGAATAATAATAACATCAGATGGGAGATGCACCACAGAAATAAAAGCAGAATAGCTCAGGCCAAAAATAGCATTTCTGAAAATTAAAAACGTCTTATGCACCAAATCTATGTCAATAGAAGTGAGAAAAAGAGCTCATCGATGCTATATAGTGCCAATTCTTAGCTATGGAAGAGAACCATAGACAGTAGATAAACAAATGCAAGGACGATTAGAGGCCATAGATATGGGATCTCTCAGAAGAATGTCGAGAGTTCCATGGGTAGCTAAAAAAAAACCAACGAGAATATTCTCAAAGAGGCCAACACAAAAAGGGAGCTCATGAAAACATCAGAAAGAAACAATGAACATTTTTCGAGCACATCAGGAGAAGAGGAAAGTTGGAATACTTGGTTTACAACTGGCAAGATAGAGGGAAAGAGAGATCGTGGACAACAAAGAGAGAAGATACTGGGTAGCTTGGTGTCGAGGCATGGGAAACAGTCAACAACAGAATTGATACGATGCACCGTGGATAAAGAACTGTCAAAGACATGATCGTCTACGCCAGTCGGCATGGCACACGAAGATAATGATTATAGTCAGCCCACCTTTTAATCTTAATCACACACAATTAGCGCCGTGTGTGTAATCTTACCACCATAAACGTAATTGTCGTGAGACAAAATAATAATACATAAATATTATTAAATAGGGAAACTTCCGAGGCGATAATAGGGAATAATAGAAGGAAAAGGTATGTGTTAGCACTCGGAAAAAATGACAAATAAACAACAACAGAAAAAAAAACAAAGAACAATATATGGTCCGAAGCAGGATCGAACCCGTACTCCATGGCACTGCGCCTTGCCACGAGAAGCCGAACGCTTGGTACACTGCCACTCAGCTAATTAAAAAATTAGCTATTGTGAGCAGTGTCTTACACGATGGCGTTCCCATGACTATAGCATAGGGTTACGATCACAGATCGGAAATAAATTGTATCCCTTTCGTAATTGTCGTGACTTTAGTTTAGTTGAAAACCTGAACTATAACATTTTGGACTTCCATACATCTCTCTATGCTTGTTTGCTCGCTCGCCCGATGACTACAGAGCACACTTTCGCATCATCCGCCTTTAAGCGGCCATTAAGTGGGCGTGTCTGCCTTGTGTTGTAGTTTGCAGTAAAGCTGTGAAATGTGCGCCTTTCGGCCCAACACATCCGACTTCAGCATGTTATCTTTAAATGCCGGGTTGTCTTCCCTCTTCGATCCCTACCCGCTTGGCCAGACTAGACAGGTTAGTCTGTAACTGGAGGCACCACGGAGAGGTGGAGTAGGGTCTGGATGGTTCTGGTTCATCAATCCTGGCGCAATCCATCAGCTGTGGGTCGCTGACAACTTCTAGCTCTGCTGCTGGGTGGGGACATTGCCTCCACATCTCTCCATGAATCCAGAGCTCCACTCACGGGTCTTATCGTTTTTTAAAGGGCTACACAGTCATACCTCGCTACTTCGCGGTTCATTTACCGCGGCCTCAGTACATCGCGGATTGTTCAAAAATTCAAAATTGAGGAATTATTATTTAAAAAAAAACAACATTATTTTATGTATGTTATTTATACTATTAATATTTTTATTTACACGTTTGAAACTATTCTTTAATGTTCTAATGATAACATAAGCACTTATTCCCCCCCCCCTTCCCCCTTTGTCTCTTTTGTTTCCCACGATTACATGTTACCCTCCTTCCGGGACACATGGTTTCCGGTCTATCCGGTCTATGTGGTCATTCTTTTTTTCGTTCACGGCTGACAGACAAGTCATTCGAGCTAAGTGTTACTATTTTATATATATATATATATATATATATATATATATATATATATATATATATATATATATATATATATATTCTCCTATTCTTTCTATTTACTCATCCTACCTCCCCTCATGGAGCTTTCTTCTTCTTTTTTCATTTTTCTGCTTCCTCTTTTCTGTCCACCTCTTCTTTCTTATGACCATGTAGTTATTGATAATTGTGTTTCATCGTTTGTTTTCGTTGCCCTTGTACTCTGAAGAAGGCCTCAGGCCGAAACGTCAGTATTGTGTTGTGTTCCTCCCTTGTAAAGCTATCTTCATACTTTGGAGTGTTTCACACTCCCCACCACTGGTTCCATGGTTTCATATACACTTATTGATATTATACATACACACAAAATGTACGTATGTTAAAAATGAGAGGGTGACACTACTTCGCGGTTTTTCACTTATCGCGGCAGGTTCTGGTCCCTATTAACCGCGATAACTGAGGGATTACTTCATTCTACATTTTTAGAACCGCTGGAGTTCTTTTTATTTTACCATCGCTTCAGGTACCAATATATTGAAAACAGAGAAAATGAGATAGAAAGAGAGAGAGAGAGAGAGAGAGAGAGAGAGAGAGAGAGAGAGAGAGAGAGAGAAAGCAAAATAAATATCGGACTAACATTGATTAAGATGGGAAAGTTTCAACAGCCAGCTATGTTTGATTTCAAGTGGCCATTAAATTTCAGAAAGGTATATTTATTGCTACCGTTGATTCCTCGAGGCTAAAGCGAGTGTCTGATGGGTAGCTTGAAGTGAGAAGTGGCAATCTTTATCGTGTTTTGCTTGTTCGCGAGCTTCCCAGTTAAAAGGTATTGCGGATTTGAACAAGCAGTTCTCTTATACAAATTCAAGAAGTGAACAAACTATAATAAATTACTCGAGAAAGTTGTCAGGCTTAAGATGTTGCGTTGAAGCGATTTGAATACGCCCACATGTTCTGACATCAATTTGGAAACCTTGATGTATTCTTCTGGTCGTCTTCACTTCAAAGTCGCAGACCAACGAAGGAATCGGATGCTGGTACAACTTGTGACGTCTTGTAACGCTGTAACACTTCTTCTTTCTCTTCGTCATCTTCTTTTTCTCTTACTTTCTCTTCTTCTTCTTTCTTTTCTTCCTTTCTTCTTCTTTTTTCATTCTTTCCATTATTCTTTCCCTACTTCTTTCCCTTCTTCTCTCCCTTCTTCTTTCCATTCTTCTTTCCCTTCTTCCTTCCATTCTTTTTCCCTTCTTCCTTCCATTTTTCTATCCCTTCTTCCTTCCATTCTTCTTTCCCTTCTTCCTTCCATTCTTCTTTCCCTTCTTCCTTCCATTCTTCTCTCCCTTCTTCTTCTTCTTTCCCTTCTTCCTTCCATTCTTCTTTCCCTTCTTCCTTCCATTCTTCTTTCCCTTCTTCCTTCCATTCTTCTTTCCCTACTTCTTTCCCTTCTTTCCCTTCTTTCTTCCATTCTTCTTTCCCTACTTCTTTCCCTTCTTCCTTCCATTCTTCTTTCCCTACTTCTTTCCCTTCTTTCCCTTCTTCCTTCCATTCTTCTTTCCCTTCTTCCTTCCATTCTTCTTTCCCTACTTCTCTCCCTTCTTTTTTTCCATTCTTCTTTCCCTTCTTCCTTCCATTCTTCTTTCCCTACTTCTTTCCCTTCTTCCTTCCATTCTTCTTTCCCTACTTCTCTCCCTTCTTTTTTCCATTCTTCTTTCCCTTCTTCCTTCCATTCTTCTTTCCCTACTTCTCTCCCTTCTTTTTTTCCATTCTTCCTTCCCCACTTCTTTCCCTTCTTTCCCTTCTTCCTTCCATTTTTCTTTCCCTGCTTCTTTCCCTACTTCTTTCCTTACTTCTTTCCCTACTTCTTTCCCTACTTCTTTCCCTTCTTCCGTCCATTCTTCTTTACCCTACTTCTTTCCCTACTTCTTTCCCTTCTTCCTTCCATTCTTCTTTACCCTACTTCTTTCCCTACTTCTTTCCCTTCTTCCTTCCATTCTTCTTTACCCTACTTCTTTCCCTACTTCTTTCCCTTCTTCCTTCCATTCTTCTTTACCCTACTTCTTTCCCTACTTCTTTCCCTTCTTCCTTCCATTCTTCTTTCCCTACCTCTTTCCCTACTTCTTTCCCTACTTCTTTCCCTTCTTCCTTCCATTCTTCTTTCCCTACTTCTTTCCCTTCTTCCTTCCATTCTTCTTTCCCTACTTCTTTCCCTACTTCTTTCCCTACTTCTTTCCCTACTTCTTTCCCTTCTTCCTTCCATTCTTCTTTCCCTACTTCTTTCCCTACTTCTTTCCCTACTTCTTTCCCTTCTTCCTTCCATTCTTCTTTCCCTTCTTCTTTTTCAGCCTTCAAGACTTTCGAACAGGCAGACGTTACTCTTTGATGTTTTATGATTGGGGGGGGGGTGGGGGGGGGGGTAGGAAGATCATAACACAAGATTAGTTAGTTGTATGGTCAGTATTCATGTAAGTGGTGGATAGTCTTTCCTTCTTGAAGGGTGGTTGGTCTTTTCTTCTTGTAGGGTGGTTGGTCTTTTCTTCTTGTAGGGTGGTTGGTCTTTCCTTCTTGTAGGGTGGTTGGTCTTTCCTTCTTGTAGGGTGGTTAGTCTTTCCTTCTTGTAGGGTGGTTGGTCTTTCCTTCTTGTAGGGTGGTTGGTCTTTTCTTCTTGTAGGGTGGTTGGTCTTTTCTTCTTGTAGGGTGGTTGGTCTTTTCTTCTTGTAGGGTGGTTGGACTTTCCTTCTTGTAGGGAGGTTGGACTTTTCTTCTTGTAGGGTGGTTGGACTTTCCTTCTTGTAGGGAGGTTGGTCTTTTCTTCTTGTAGGGTGGTTAGTCTTTCCTTCTTGTAGGGTGGTTGGTCTTTCCTTCTTGTAGGGTGGTTAGTCTTTCCTTCTTGTAGTGTGGTTGGTCTTTCCTTCTTGTAGGGTGGTTAGTCTTTCCTTCTTGTAGGGTGGTTGGTCTTTCCTTCTTGTAGGGTGGTTAGTCTTTCCTTCTTGTAGGGTGGTTAGTCTTTCCTTCTTGTAGGGTGGTTAGTCTTTCCTTCTTGTAGGGTGGTTGGTCTTTCCTTCTTGTAGGGTGGTTGGTCTTTCCTTCTTGTAGGGTGGTTGGTCTTTCCTTCTTGTAGGGTGGTTGGTCTTTCCAACTTGTAGGGTGGTTGGTCTTTCCTTCTTGTAGGGTGGTTGGTCTTTCCTTCTTGTAGGGTGGTTAGTCTTTCCTTCTTGTAGGGTGGTTAGTCTTTCCTTCTTGTAGGGTGGTTGGTCTTTCCTTCTTGTAGAGTCGTTAGTCTTTCCTTCTTGTAGGGTGGTTGGTCTTTCCTTCTTGTAGGGTGGTTAGTCTTTCCTTCTTGTAGGGTGGTTGGTCTTTCCTTCTTGTAGGGTGGTTGGTCTTTCCCTCTTGTAGGGTGGTTAGTCTTTCCTTCTTGTAGGATGGTTGGTCTTTCCTTCTTGTAGGGTGGTTGGTCTTTCCTTCTTGTAGGGTGGTTAGTCTTTCCTTCTTTAAGGGTGGTTGGTCTTTCCTTCTTGTAGGGTGGTTAGTCTTTCCTTCTTGTAGGGTGGTTAGTCTTTCCTTCTTGTAGGGTGGTTGGTCTTTCCTTCTTGTAGGGTGGTTGGTCTTTCCTTCTTGTAGGGTGGTTAGTCTTTCCTTCTTGTAGGGTGGTTAGTCTTTCCTTCTTGTAGGGTGGTTAGTCTTTCCTTCTTGTAGGGGGGTTAGTCTTTCCTTCTTGTAGGGTGGTTAGTCTTTCCTTCTTGTAGGGTGGTTGGTCTTTCCTTCTTGTAGGGTGGTTGGTCTTTCCTTCTTGTAGGGTGGTTGGACTTTCCTTCTTGTAGGGTGGTTAGTCTTTCCTTCTTGTAGGGTGGTTGGTCTTTCCTTCTTGTAGGGTGGTTAGTCTTTCCTTCTTGTAGGGTGGTTGGTCTTTCCTTCTTGTAGGGTGGTTAGTCTTTCCTTCTTGTAGGGTGGTTGGTCTTTCCTTCTTGTAGGGTGGTTAGTCTTTCCTTCTTGTAGGGTGGATAGTCTGTCCCCCTGCATCTGTTAGGCTGCGGTGGTTTGTTTTCCTGGATGCACTACCCCGTGGATAGAGCTTTGAATGCGACTCTTACTCACATTGCCAGTTCCTGTCTTTGGACATATGGGACATCTTCTAAGTGATGCACCCTTCCCGTCCTGGGAGAAGGGGCCGTTTCATTTGGTCTTTGCTTCACAAGTTGAGAACCTTCTCAGTCCAGCTGCCACGATGAAGTTCATAATTTTGCTCAGATCGTGACGGCTGCCCCATAGTTGCTATCTTAGTCCTGCATCCTCTGTCCAGATTTGGCACCGTGGTTCCTTGTGGGCTAGATACAGATGGAGAATATGGATCCTGGTTCCTGGATGGATACCAATTCCACAGTTCCATTCGTTTGTTTGGGACATTTAAAGACGATTAAGTAAATTGAAGAGTCAACAGTGCAACACAATCCACCCTCCCACTGCACGTAGCCTGTGGCTGTCCTGCAAAATGTGGTCCATATCTGCCCCGCATCTCTTTTCTTATGTCCTTGCCATGCTGGTCTTGGCCAGTCTTTCATTTGCCATCCCTCCAAAGTTCCCCATATGCACGTTTTTGAGATTGTTACTTTGGTCTCTTCTGATGACGTCACCTATCCATCTTCACTGCCTGCAATAACTGTAGCCACCTTTCTTCTTAAATTGATTCATCCTTGCTACTTTCATTTGGCCAAACCATTCAAGAACCCCTCATCTACCGGCATGTTATGTGAAATGATGACATTATCGACGTAACCTTTTCTGTCTTTGTCCATTTCATCTTCGCTAACTAGATAACTAAAAGTCACAGCCCTGATTTATCATTAGCTTGATTTTTCTGTTGTACTGGAGGAGAATAAAGAAGAGCAAAAGGCAGGGTCAGACTAAAATAGAACAGAAACACAAAAGAAACGCAACAACATCAATTGGCAATAGTTTAAGCTGAAGAAGGACAAGAACCAGCCACTTCTATCTCGATCTATACCCGAGTAGGTACAAGAAGAAATAAAGAATGAGGAAGAAACAACAAATAAAATAAGCTACATTCTTTTTTGGGAGCCGCGATAGCTCAGTGGTTAGTGAACTGGACTACAAAGGACAAGAGGTAGGGTTCGATCCCAACTGACGGCTTCCGGGTTCACCCAGCCTTTAATGGGTACCAGATTTTTTTCTGGGAAAGTAAAGCGGCACGGGCGTAATACCGACCATATTACCCCAAAAATCGTGTGCCGAAGGTCTGTAAAATTTATGGTCACTAACACTATTTTACCTTTATACAATTGGCGTGACGGGGCACTTTACTTTTTTTTTTTTTTTACTATATTCTTTATTTGCAACTTCCTAAATATGTCTTGATTCTTTTTGTAATGAAACAAATGTCTACATTTTTGTGAGTTTCAAATTGTTTTTCTTTTGTCTTTGCAAATGTTTAAAGCATTCTTTCGATGTTTATAATTGTTGACATCATTTTCATACCAGGCCCATTATGTTATATGTGTCAAACATGATCACTGAACAAAGCCCAAATACAGAAGATCACAACCTGCAAAATGAGGTGCCTGATAACATTAACAAACGGCACAAAGTCAGATCGGGAGCCGCGATAGCTAATTGGTTAGTGAACTGGACTACAAAGGACAAGAGGTAGGGTTCGATCCCAACTGATGGCCTCCGGTTTCACCAAGCCTTAAATGGGTACCGGATTTTTTTCTGAGAAAGTAAAGCGGCACGGGCGTAATACCGACCACATTACCCCAAAAATCATGTGCCGAAGGTCTGTAAAATGTATGGTCATTAACACCGTATTCCCTATACGCCACTTGGCGTGACGGGGGTACTTTACTTTACTTCTACAAAGATATATCAAATATCTAATGTGGAAATCTGAGAACAGATCGGAATTAAACCACGCCTGGAATATATAAACAAACAACAAATGAAATGGTTCGCACACTTGGTAAGAATGAAATAACAACCAAACAACATCAAAAGCTTTCTGCCACAAAACATCAAAACAGAGAGGAAGAGGGAGACCAAGGAAGAGATGGATACACGGAATAAACGGCATATCATCATCATGTGCCATATCGGTTGCGTATGCGATCATGTCCTTCCACAATCTTCTATCCACAGTGCATCGTATCAGTTCTGTTGTTGACTGTTTTCCATGCCATGACACCAAGCTATCCAGTATTTTCTCTCTTTGTCCGCGATCTCTCTTTCCTTTTATTTTGCCAGTTGTAACCAAGTATTCCAACTTTCTACTTCTCATGATGTGTCCAAAAAATGTTGATTGCTTCTTTCTGATGTTTTTTAAGAGCTCCATTCTTGTGTTGGCCTCTTTGAGAACTTTCTCATTGGTCTTTTTAGCTGTCCAGGGAACTTTCAACATTCTTCTGAGAAATCCCATCTCTGTGGCCTCTAATCGTATTTTCATTTGTTTGTCCAAACCAAAAAATATAACTTTTGTTTTTTAGACAAAAAGACATATACAAGAGCTAAAACATTTCTATCTCCTCAGCGTCCAGATACGCCCAATAACGAGGCACATATCTAAAATGGATGTGACTAAAATAACAAACAATACAACGCCCACATACATTAGAACATATACATTCCTTCTTTCTCCTTCTGTGCTTCAAAGCAACAGCAGATAGAGTAAAGAAAGAACAAGTAATTTGTAACGGAAGAGATTACTGAAGCATATTTTGCATTCTTCTTTTCTCTTTTCAATGGTACCGAAAAGGTGTTGTAGTTATATCATTTGTCGTTCTTGAGCTCACACGAACTGTCTGAATTAGCGATTTTCCTTTCTTGTTACATGTCTCTATCGTTGCATCTATCCATCTTTTTCTAGGTCTTCCACTTGGTGTTTGTCCATGCATTCTCGAGAAGAACGCCCTTGATGGTGATTGGTGTGGATTCATTCTGACCAGGTGGCCCAAACATTTAAGTTGCTGTTCTATATATTCTTGGCAGGGTTTTATTCCTACCATTTTTCTTATGGTTTCATTTGGTATTCTATCTCTTCTTGTGTTTGTTTGTTACTTTTCTCAAGCATCACATCTCACATGTATTGATCTTTCTTAAATGTGATTTAGAAAGGGATCATGTTTGACTTTCATAGCACAAAGTTGGTATGAAAATGCTATTTATCACATATTGCATTGAAAGCAACAATATGAACATTAATATACCAGGAAATGAGAAGGGAGGTACATTACATGAGACAGGATCCAGAAAGGCAGTGTCAAACCTCCGCTCATTACATTAAACACAGCCAAGGAAATCATAAACTCCAACTGTATATAAGATTGGGGAGGGAACAGGCAAGTAATTGCAATGCTACGGTAAAGCTGGTAGCAAGGAACCAGTAGTGGAATGTGGTATACACTCCAAGGTATGGTGACAGCTTTACAAGGAAGGAACACAACACAATACTGACGTTTCGGCCTGCGGCCTTCTTCAGAATACGGGGACAGCGACAACAAACGGTGAGGCACAAATATCTATAGCTACATGTCGGATAATAAAGTTAGGGAGAGGTGGATGGAGAGATGAGAGATAGGATGGTGAGATGAAAAAGAGATGTGCTACATGTGGGAAGATAGGTGAAGTGTAGAGATATGTAAAATCGTAAGTATAGAGAAATGATGGGGAGCTGAAAACTAAAGAGTGAAAAGTAAATAATAAATGTATAAAAGAATATAAAAAAATGACTTAGCTGGAGAGACTGTGCTGTCCTGCGTGGTGGAATTCATCCAAATGATCGTAGATAAGGGTGACTTATTGGATGGGCCACAGGAAAAGCTGGGAGAGATCATTTTTAAATATTTGCCAAGGCAAAATCCCACCACAACATCAACAAACTAAAAAAAGAGAAGAGACCAAACCATTATATTCAGACCAAGAACAGGTCATGTACAAATTAAGAACCACATCAACAAAATACAACTAAACCAAACTCCAGCATGTCCACTCTGTGAACACCCACATGAAATAGTAGAACATCACCTTTGAGACTGTCCAAAGCTCACTGACATCAGAGCAACTCTACTCCCTCAAAGATCTGATAAATGGAACACCTTGAACGGAACTACAAGGGAACTCAGAAATACCTGCAGATATCATTACATGTCATTGGGCAGAAGGGCGTCAGCTCAACAACGGGAAATCACCTGAGTAATAAGTTTAGAAATGAAAAACTGTGAAAAAAGTTATGAATAACTCCAGCCATGACATAAAATACATAAAGAAACAACAGATAAAATGGTTTGGTCATGTGATGAGACAGAAAGATCAAAACACAACACAACGAACGGCTAATAAAGTGACGCTATGGGAGTCAGCTCTCAAGCCGCTGCATCTACAATATTAACGAACACTAAGTTGTGAAACACACATTCGTCTATGCCAGCAGACATAACTTGTAAGAAGGAATGAAATCAATTTCGTGTTAATTCGATCAAGTGATATTTGTCACAGCTGTCGAAACTTTCAGAAACCGATTCAAACTAGATTTTCTATTTCCAGATAATGTCATGACACTGTTCGCGTCTTAAATGTCAACATGTTTATACAAGATCTTGACATCTCATTTTAACATTTAAAAAAAAAAAGGATAAACTCACTCACATAAGAAATATTTGAAGCAAAAACTGACACAAACAATTATCTTGTCCCAAGAATGTCTTGTAATATGCCACGAGAACACAACAGGATGTCTGTATCGATGCATGAGAGAGTCTTCATGTTGGGGAAAGATTCCAAAAAGAGGCATGAAGCATGGGTGTTTAGAACGTGAAAGGAGACTCAAACCGGCAGAGAATTTATGCTCTGGATATTATCAGCCTTCTTCTTCTTCTTCTTCTTCTTCTTCTTCTTCTTCTTCTTCTTCTTCTTCTTCTTCTTCTTCTTCTTCTTATGGAAGCCCCCAACATCACTACAAACGAAATAAAATCCATAATTTCTCAACCGACCGTGCCAGTGGAATCATCCGAATTAATATCTCATCTCCCGAACAAAGAAAGATAGCTGCAGTCCCCATCATAGCAGTCTCAGCACACGCCAAAAGATATACGGCGAAACCGCACAGAAAGTGAACACAGCTATCTGTTCCCCGTCATACGATATCATCATTCATCACAAGCAATCTGAAAATCGAAACACGATGAAAACGGATGAAACACACAGCTCACGGTGTGCACAGAGCACTAAACTCAGTAGCTCCTGCAGCAAGCCGGACTTGGAATATGAGGAAACTGCAACAGGGAACACTTTTCAGACATAGCCTTCAATGGTTCATGCCGCCTAATACGTCTTCTTCTTCTTCTTCTTCTTCTTCTTCTTCTTCTTCTTCTTCTTCTTCTTCTTCTTCTTCTGCTTTTTCCTCTTCTTCATCTTCCCCTTTTCTCTCCACTTCTTTCTGCTCCTCTTTCTCTCATTCTTTTTCCTGTTTATCTTCCTCATCATCACTTCATCCACCTCCTCTTCTACCCATTCCTCCTTCTCCTGATCTCTTCTTCATCCTCCTCTGCCTCTTCTTCATCCTCCTCTTCTTCAAATTCCACCTCCACATCCCTTCTTTATCCTCTGATGCCTCTTCTTCATCCACCTCTTCTTCTTCATATTCCTCTTCTTCATTCTCTTTTTCCTGTTTATCTACTGTTTCTTATTTCTTCATCCTCTTCTTCCTGTTTATCTACTCCTGTTTCTTATTTCTCCATCCTCTTTTTCCTGTTTATCTACTTCTGTTTCTTAATCCTCTTTTTCCTGTTTATCTACTTCTGTTTCTTATTTCTTCATCCTCTTCTTCCTGTTTATCTACTCCTGTTTCTTATTTCTTCATCCTCTTCTTCCTGTTTATCTCCTCTTGTTTCTTATTTCTTCATCGTCTTTTTCCTGTTTATCTCCTCTTGTTTCTTATTTCTCCATCCTCTTTTTCCTGTTTATCTACTTCTGTTTCTTAATCCTCTTTTTCCTGTTTATCTACTTCTGTTTCTTATTTCTTCATCCTCTTCTTCCTGTTTATCTACTCCTGTTTCTTATTTCTTCATCCTCTTCTTCCTGTTTATCTCCTCTTGTTTCTTATTTCTTCATCGTCTTTTTCCTGTTTATCTCCTCTTGTTTCTTATTTCTTCATCCTCTTCTCCCTGTTTATCTCCTCTTGTTTATTATTTCTTCATCCTCTTTTTCCTGTTTATCTCCTCTTGTTTCTTATTTCTTCATCCTCTTCTTCCTGTTTATCTCCTCTTGTTTATTATTTCTTCATCCTCTTCTTCCTGTTTATCTCCTTCTGTTTCTTATTTCTTCATTCTCTTCTTCCTGTTTATCTCCTTCTGTTTCTTATTTCTTCATCCTCTTCTTCCTGTTTATCTCCTCTTGTTTCTTATTTCTTCATCCTCTTCTTCCTGTTTATCTCCTTCTGTTTCTTATTTCTTCATCGTCATCTCCCTGTTTATCTCCTCCTGTTTCTTTTTTCTTCATCCTCTTCTTCTTCACACTCCTTCTCTTTCTTCTGTTCGCTCGTCTTTTTCGTCACCCTCCACCTCTTCTTCATTCCTCTCTTCTTCCCTTGTTCTTCTCCCCCTCCCCACCTTACGCTCCTTCTCCTCCAGCTCTTCATCCTATTCCTCTTCATATTTTTTTCTTATTCTTCCTATTCTTTTTCCTCGTTATCTTCTTCTTCTTCCTCCTCTTCCCCTCTTCTTCTTCCAATTCCTCCTCCTCCTCTTCATCATCCTCTTCATTTCTTCCGCTTCATCTTCCCATTCCTTTTCCTCACCAGCTTCTTCCTCCTTTTCATCCATTTCTTCTTTCTACTCTTCATCATCTTCTTTTTCTACTTCATTCTCCACCTCCTCTTCTTTCTCCTTATCTTCTTCTCCATCCTCCTCATTCCCTTCTCACTTGTTTCTTAACTCAATCCATACGGAAACTTTTTTATCGAAGAGATAGAGGGAAGCAAAGAGAAAAGATACCAGACAGCTTAAGAGAATGGCTTAGCAGAAGGTCAACAACGGAAATGATAAATAGCTGCCGAGATCGAAAGTTGTGTAGAGGCATGATCACTACGCCAGTAGGCATGATACTTGATGATGATGATAGTTGTACATGTCCCCCTCTATCTGATGTTACCCCCACATATACAAAGGTATTAGCTGTCCAAGCTTTCTGATTCCTGGTAAATGTTCTACAAGATCTCAGAGTTTGCCCACATAGGAGATCGCCTGTCTACCAGAGAAAGACATTACGTTTACGTCAGCCAATCAGAAGGATCCTGTCTACCAGAGAGAGACATTACGTTTACGTCAGCCAATCAGAATACTCGTGTCTACCAGAGAGAGACATTACGTTTACGTCAGCCAATCAGAATGCTCGTGTCTAGCTGTGTCATCTACCTCAATGACCTTTCATTGTAAGGAATTGTTGATATCGATCCCAGTATCTTGTAACAATTTTCGGGCACATCATGAGAAGAGGAAAGTTGGAATACTTGGTTACAACTGGCAAAATAAAAGGAAAGAGAGATCGCGGACGACAAAGAGAGAAAATATTGGATTGCTTGGTGTTATGGCATGGAAAACAGTCAACAACAGAACTGATACGATGCACTGTGGATAGAAGATTGTGGAGGGACATGATCGCCTACGCCAACCCGCAGGGTACATCATGATGATGAATACATTGTCAGAAGTAATTTTAAATAATACACACAACTCTCTCTCTCTCTCTTTCTCTCTCTATCTCTATCTCTCTCTCTCTCACTATCTCTCTCTCTCTCTCTTTCTCTCTCTATCTCTATCTCTATCTCTCTCTCTCTCTCACTATCTCTCTCTCTCTTCACTTTGTCTCTGAGCCCCTTCGGATGTCGAGGGAGATACAAGGTTCCAGTTCTTGCACTTCCGGCAGCCTCAGCCATTATTAATCGGTGCTGTAGCCTTTCACTGATGTTGTCAGTCCAACTGACTTTAGTTTACCGCGGCCTCTTCTTCCATTTCTTCTTTTGATCAATGTTTCCTACGGTATGGAATTTCTTGGCATTCTTCCCACATTAGCACAAACACAAACAAACAAAAACAAAACAAAAACTGAAGTTGGAATTGATAAACAAATAAAAAAAATATGACGTAATCTCCACCATTAATATCTTGTATTAAATGAACCAATCACAATCAAGGGCGTTCTTCTCGAGAATGCATGGAAAAAGACCAAAAGGAAGACACAGAAGAAGATGGATAGATGCAGTGATAGAGACATGTAACAACAAAGGAAAATCACTAATTCAGACAGTTCGAGCAGCTCAAGAACGACAAATGATATAACCACGACACCTTTTAGGTATCAGTGAAAGAGAAAATAGGAAGAAAGATAAGAAGATGAAATGAACTATCGGTAATTCAACACTGTAGATCATCCTGGAAGAAAAGGTACAAGGTTGACGAGGCAGAGGCAGACCAAGACTAAAGTTGGTTGATAACATCAAAAGGTAAATAGTTGAATGTGTGACATGGTATACCATCAAGACATGGGGGAGCATAAGCGTCTGTGACCTGCGGTCGCAATAGCAGGGCCGGCGCACCATCAGCTGACCAAGACCTAGCAGTTCTACCTCCTCGTGGTCTCCCCCGGTAACAGTCTGTGTGTCAAAACAGACTTGCTAACATAAGCTAGGATCGCCGTGTTCCCTGTAGTGGTGGCTGTTACTGATATAGAGGACCCAGTATTGCAGTACCTCTGGGCTGGACTAGTAGTTTCCCAATATAGCCTGGGGCAGACGAAATCCAACCTCTCCAGTAAGAGCCGGGAATGTCAAGAAAGCCATTACGACCCGCCACATCTTATGAGTCAAAGGGCAAATATGCTCGCATCAACTAGTGGTAATCCGTCAACAACAACAACCATCAAGACAAAAGAGAGAGAGTAAAATAGTGCTCTGTGGGAGCCAACATTCGCTGTAGAGACTGCACCCAATGAATGCATTAATTTAACACATTATTTGCAATGTAACGGCGCCCCAAAAGGTGAAAGGTAAAGAAAAAGGAAACAAAGTGATATGGTTACAGCTTTACCTGGGTGAGCGATAACACGAAATTAAACGACGTTGCGGCCCAGTAGGTCTTCAACAGGAACAATGAAAACACATACACCAACAACTAAAAAAACAAAATGTCTATTTTACAACACAACCATGTTGATAGCATTATCCGCTTGTGGCCCTGTCATGAGAAAGGAACAACTGGAATATATTGTAACAACTGAAAACAATCGAGGGACGAAGAGACAGAGGGAAGCAAAGAGGAAATATATTAGACAGCTTAAGAGAATGGCTAGGCAGAAGGTCAACGACACAAATGATAAATAACTGTCGAGATCGAAAATTGTGGAGAGACACAATCACCTATGCCAGCAGGCATGGCACTTGATAATGATGACGATGGCTCGGTCATATTTGCGTCAATGTTCACTGTTACGTTATTTTTGCCGGAAAGATGGTTAATTCTATCTTTCCAATGCAGGTAAGTCTATAGATAAAAAGTAAAGTACCCCCGTCACGCCAAGTGGCGTATAGGGAATATGGTGTTAGTGAAAATAAATTTTTACAGACCTTCGGCACATGATTTTTGGGGTAATGTGGTCAGTATTAAGCCCGTGCCGCTTTACTTTTCCAGAAAAAAAAATCATGTACCCATTAACGGTGGGTGAACCCGGAAGCCGTCGGTTGGGATCGAACCCTACCTCATGTCCTTTGTAGTCCAGTTCACTAACCACTGAGCTATCGCGGCTCCCAAGTGTATAGATAGGAAGTTCTAATGTTGGGATCTTTGCCGGTGTAGCGGAGTCGTGCATGTGATCTGGAATCCTCTACAGTGTACACAATAGTGTGTTCTGTGTTGATTGCAATATACGTCATCATTGCAGTACCGGTCAATATGGCGGATAGGCGGCGAGAGCCATTGAGGCTCGGTCTGAAAAGTGTTTCTTGTTGCAGTTTTCTCATATTCCAAGCTTGCTGCCGAAGATAATTAATTAGTGCTCTGTGCACACCGTGAGCTGTGTTTTTCATCCGGTTCGTGTGTCGATACTCCGATTATACTTACAATGAATGATATCGTATGACGAAGGACACTTCATCTGCGTTCACTTTCGGTGCCGCTTGGCCTTACGTCTTTCGGTGTGTGTTGTTGCTGCTATGATAGGGACGGCAGCTGCCTTTCTTTCTTTGAATCCTTCAGTGAGATGAATTGTAATTCGGATGAGTCCACTAGCACGGGCAATTGAGCAATTATGGATTTTAATCCGTTTGCAGTGATACCGGGGCCTTCGACTAACCATAACCATAACATACATGTGTCCATTTTTCCTGCTGAAGGGCTACTGATCCGCAACGTAGTTTGATTGTGTGCTGTCCCTCACCTGTAACCATAACACTTCCCCCCGCCCCTCCCCGCCCCTTTTTCCTTTCACTGTATAATTAGCTTTCCAGAAGTGTTGCATTTTTATACAATTGTATGTTATGGTTATGGTTAAGGAAGGCCCCCGTATCACTGCAAACGGATTAAAATCCATAATTGTTCAACCGCCCGTGCCAGTGGAATCATCCGAGTTAATATCTCATCTCCCAAACAAAGAAAAGTAACTGTAGTTCCCATCATAGCAGTCTCAACACACGCCAAAAGACATAATGCAAAACCGCACAGAAAGTAAACACAGCCATATGTTCCCCGTCATACGATATCATCATTCATCGTAAGCAATTGGAATATCGAAACACGATCAAAACGGATGAAACGCACAGCTCACAGTGAGCACAGAGCACTTACCTTAGTAGCTCCTGCAGCATGCCGGATTTAGAATATGAGGAAACGGCAACAAGGAACACTTTTCTGACAAAGCCTATAGTGGTTCCTGCCACCTATCCGCCATATTGACCGGAAGTGCACGTCCTCCCGATAATGTTGATCGTCCTATTAAAAAAAAATATATATATAGCGCTTGATGATGTTAATAAATCGTTTTTGTCTCCAAATCCGGACATATGAAACACAGTTATTCGTCGGACTATCCACATCATACATCGAACAACAGTCCAAGTGCTGAGATCTTCCCTGCAATGTGAATCTGTGAAATGATAAACCAGTCCACAAGTCTACCCTCGATCTCACAGTCCTGAATCTAGACAACATTCCTCCTGACCAACATGAAACTCCGTGAGTCACACTTGGGCTGCAAAGTCAGGAACAAAACTCCGTCATTTCGCCCGTCATTATAAGCGTACGGCCGGTTTAGGGATAAACGATCAGCCATTATGATGACGTACCACACACAACAATGGATGCGCCCACAAACAACCGATTAGTAATAGTGAATGCAGTCAACAACGCACGAAATATGGTAACGATGATGCAAAATCCCTAAAGTGAAACCTTCGATTTACTTGGCAGAGCAGTGCATATTAATAAGCTGTAACATGTAAATAATTGACGTCAAACAATTCCAGCGACGGCCTTTGAACAGCACTGAATATGATGACGTAAACCGCATATCAACTCCAAAACGGGAGAAGGTCGCATTCACAACACTTGACCTGCCAAAGTGGAATATTGCCATGTGCACGGCTCCGCATCACTGGCACAAATCTTACTTTTGTAATGTTAAACAGTATTCGACACTGTTAATACACGAGTCTGGGTTAGTGATATCTCATATCTTTGTGTGCATGTTTATGTTAGTCATATCTCATATCTTTGTGTGTGCATGTCTGTGTTTGTCACATCTCATATCCTTGTGTGTGCATGGCTATGTTAGTCCCATCTAATATCTTTGTGTGTGCATATCTATGTTAGTCATATCTCTTATCTTTGTGTGCATGTCTATGTTAGGCATGTGTCATATCTTTGTGTGTGCATGTTAATGTCATTTATATCTCATATCTTTATGTGCATGTTTATGTTAGTCATGTGTCATATATCTTGATGTGTGTCAGTGTTAGTCATGCCTCGTATCGCTGTGTGCATGTCTGTATTAGTCACATCTCATATCTTTGTGTGTGCATGTCTGTGTTAGTCACATCTCACATCTTTGTGTGTGTATGTCTGTGTTAGTCACATCTCACATCTTTGTGTGTCCGTGTCTGTGTTAGTCACCTTTAGTGACTCGGGCAGATGGTGCTCGTAAACCTGGGAGGGCCTACCATCTAAGGGCAGAATCCCCTACAGAAAAGATCATCTGCTGCCTTGCAGGAAGATTGGGGACAATCAAAGGCTAGGGAAAGCAAACCCGAATAAAATGCTGGCTGAAATCGGATGCACTGGGCCACTGGCGCAGAACACAGTGCAACGTATTAACGGGTGTTCAGTCAGAGTGGATCTGACAGACTCTAATTGTGATGTTCTGTCTGTGGGGGCGATCAACACACTTAACCTGACAGCTGACCTCATATGAGAGTCTGGAATCCTTACTCTGATTTAGTCCTGAACGCAGAGAGAGAGAGAGAGAGAGATACACGAGTGTATGCATGTATTTATATATCGCTATAACAACAGTCCTGTATGTATATGTCGCTATTTACACCAGTTCTATATGTATATATATCCTTATTTACACCAGTCCTGTATGTATATATCCTTATTTACACTAATCATGTATGTGTATATCCTTATTTACACTAGTCCTATATGTATATATCCTTATTTATACCAATCCTATATCTATATATCCTTTTTTTAACACCAGTCCTGTGTGCATATATATCCTTATTTACACTAGTCCTATATGTATATATCCTTATTTATACCAATCCTATATCTATATATCCTTTTTTTTACACCAGTCCTGTGTGCATATATATCCTTATTTACACTAGTCATGTATGTATATATCCTTATTTACACTAGTCTTATATGTATATATCCTTATTTACACCAGTCCTATATGTATATATATCCTAATTTACACCAATCCTATATGTGTATATAGCATATGGATACCTCAATGTGTTTATGTGCTAGACTTGGTTAATTTCTTGGTGTTTTTCCGTGAAGACATGGCTCATATCTTAATGTGTTTCTGTGCTAGTCATGGCTCATATCTTGGTGTATTTCTGTGCTAGCCATGGCTCAAATCTTAGCGTGTGCGTGTGTGTGTGTGTGTGTGTGTGTGTGTGTGTGTGTGTGTGTGTACTAGTCATGGCTCATATCTAGGTGTGTGTCATGTTAGTCATATCTCATATCTCGGTGTGTCCGTGTTAATCATGTCTCATATCTTTATGTGCGTATAAGTTTAGTCATATCTCATATCTTAATGTGTTTCTGTGCTAGTCATGGCTCATATCTTGGTGTGTTTCTGTGCTAGCCATGGCTCAAATCTTAGCGTGTGTGTGTGTGTGTGTGTGTGTTAGCCATGGCTCATATCTAGGTGTGTGTCATGTTAGTCATATCTCATATCTTGGTGTGTCCGTGTTAATCATGTCTCATATCTTTATGTGCGTATAAGTTTAGTCATATCTCATATCTTAATGTGTATCTGTGTTAGTCATGTGTCATATCTTTGTGTGTGCATGTCTGGGTTAGGGATATCTCATATCTTTGTGTGTGCATGTCTGTGTTTGTCACTTCTCATATCCTTGTGTATGCCTACCTATGTTAGTCACATCTCATATCTTTGTGTGTGCATGCCTATGTTAGTCATATCTTATATCTTTGTGTGCATGTTTATGTTAGGTATATGTCATATCTTTGTATGTGCATGTCTATGTTAGTCATATCTCATATCTTTATGTGCATGTCTATGTTAGTCATGTGTCATATATCTTGATGTGTGCCGGTGTTAGTCATGTCTCGTATCGCTATGTACATGTCTGTGTTAGTCACATCTCATATCTTTGTGTGTACATGTCTGTGTTAGTCACATCTCATATCTTTGTGTGTACATGTCTGTGTTATTCACGTCTCATATCTTTGTGTGTACATGTCTGTGTTAGTCACATCTCATATCTTTGTGTGTACATGTCTGTGTTAGTCACATCTCATATCTTTGTGTGTACAAGTCTGTGTTATTCACGTCTCATATCTTTGTGTGTACATGTCTGTGTTAGTCACATCTCATATCTTTGTGTGTACATGTCTGTGTTAGTCACATCTCATATCTTTGTGTGTACATGTCTGTGTTATTCACGTCTCATATCTTTGTGTGTGCATGTCTGTGTTAGTCACATCTCATATCTTTGTGTGTACATGTCTGTGTTAGTCACATCTCATATCTTTGTGTGTGCATGTCTGTGTTAGTCACATCTCATATCTTTGTGTGTACATGTCTGTGTTAGTCACATCTCATATCTTTGTGTGTACATGTCTGTGTTAGTCACATTTCATATCTTTGTGTGTACATGTCTGTGTTATTCACGTCTCATATCTTTGTGTGTGCATGTCTGTGTTAGTCACATCTCATATCTTTATGTGTACATGTCTGTGTTAGTCACATCTCATATCTTTGTGTGTCCATGTCTGTGTTAGTCACATCTCATATCTTTGTGTGTGCATGTCTGTGTTAGTCACATCTCATATCTTTGTGTGTACATGTCTGTGTTATTCACGTCTCATATCTTTGTGTGTGCATGTCTGTGTTAGTCACATCTCATATCTTTGTGTGTACATGTCTGTGTTAGTCACATCTCATATCTTTGTGTGTCCATGTCTGTGTTAGTCACATCTCATATCTTTGTGTGTGCATGTCTGTGTTAGTCACATCTCATATCTTTGTGTGTACATGTCTGTGTTAGTCACCTCTAGTGACTCGGGCAGATGGTGCTCGTAAACCTGCGAAGGCAGACCATCTAAGGGCAGAATCCCTCTACTGAAAAGACAATCTGCTGCCTTGCAGGAAGATTGGGGACAATCAAAGGCTAAGGAAAGCAAACCTGAATAAAATTCTGGCTGAAATCGGATGCACTGGGCCACTGGCGCGGAACACAGTGCAACGTTTTAACGGGTGTTCAATCAGAGTGGATCAGGCAGACTCTAAATGTGTTGTTCTGTCTGTGGGGGCGATCAACACACTTAACCTGAAAGCTGACTTCATGTGGGAGTCTGGAATCCTACTCTGATTGAGTCCTGATCGCAGATATATATATATATATCCTTATTTACACCAGTCCTGTATGTATATATCCTTGTTTACACCAGTCCTGTGTGTATATATCCTTATTTACACCGGTCCAAATTAATGAACTGTCCTGCTCACAATCCAAATCACATCAGCATGAAATAGGAGACGGGCCCAAACATGAAATAACTGAATTAGTGATTCTCAAAATGTTCCAGTGAGATAGAATGAAAAAAGAAAGAAAGAGAGATGGAGAGAGGAGGGGGAGGGGGTGGAGAACACAAGAGAGAGGGAGAAAACAGTTGCCCGAGGGAGATCTCAAATAAGATGAACAGCAGCGAAGATATTCTTCAGCGCAAATTAAAGCTCTCAAAATGATTGAGACGGTTTTCATTTTTCGGTGTAATCTCTTCTGATTTCTGGAGTGCCCATGGTTTGTGTATCATTTTATTAATAATCACAAACATTTGTTTATCTTTCATGATATATGAAAACAAATATCGGCCTTGAAGATTCATTTTAAAAATCTTGAAAAAAAAGTATCATCATGTGTCACACCATTTGGCGTAGGCGATCATGTCTCTTCCACAATTCTTTGTTCACAGTGCATCGTATCTATTCTGTTGTTGACTATTTACTACTATTGTCTTTCTGACGCCCACGATTTCTCTATCCCTGCATTTTGCCAGTTGTAACCAAGTATTCTAACTTTCGTCATCTCATAATGTGTCCGAAATATGTCGATTGTTTCTTTCTGGTGTTTTTTAGGAACTTTCTTTTTTGTGGTGGTCTCTTTGAGAATTTCCTTGTTGGTATTATTAAGGATTAAAAAGAACTTGTTAAACAAGCGCCATTCTACAGAGGAAATTAAAATACGTTGTCCACGTAAAAAGACAGAGAGGGATAGAAATACCAGTAATAGAAGGTAGGGTACGTAGAGGTCGCGTCAGCGGCAGGCCAAGAAGAATGTGGTTTCAAGACATCAAGATGACTTTGAACATGACAACAGAAGAAGTGAAAGTTCTGGCTAGAGACAGAGATTCTTTCAGACGAGTTCTCGTGAATGGAACGTTCTGTGGGAGATCTGGCTAGAGACAGAGATTCTTTCAGACGAGTTCTCGTGAATGGAACGTTCTGTGGGAGATCTGGCTAGAGAGAGAGATTCTTTCTGACGGGTTGTGGTGAATGCAACGTTTTGTGGGAGATCTGGCTAAAGAGAGAGATTCTTTCTGACGGGTTGTGGTGAATGTAACGGTCTGCATAGGACATGCGACCTGATGGTCTTATCAGCTGTCCTGGGAACTCTCAACATATTTCTGGACAGTCCCACCTCTAAGGCCGCTGATTGTCTTTACGTTTGTTTGTCTTCTGTCCACGATTGACTTCCATAGGTCAGAATTGGCCCTCTGCTGGACCATTCGACTCTCCTTCTTATCTGTTTTGGTATTGACATGTTGCACAGTATATATATTTTTCTTTTCCTAAAATGGTACTAACATAATATAACATGACATAAACATAATATAACAAAAACATAACAAAACATAAATATAACATAACAAAAACGTAACGTAGCATAAGCATAACATAAACACAACGTAAACATAAGATAAACATAACCATAACATGACGTAAACGTAACATAACATAAACATAATATATCATCAACATAACAAGACATAAACATGAATATGACATAAACGTAGCATAACATAAACATAACATAACATGACATAAACATAACATACCATAAACATAACATAATATAGCATACCATAAACATAACACGACATACACATAACAACATAAACATAACATACCATAAACATAGCACACCATAACATAACATACCATAAACATAACCTGACATAAACATAACATGACATAAACATAATATGACATAAACATAACATACCATAAGCATAACAGGACAAAAACATACTATGACATAAACGTAAAATAATATAAACATAACATGACATAAACATAACATACCATAAACATAACATGACATAAGCATAACATAATTTAACAATAAACGTAATTATAAAGATAGTCACGGGGTTCGAGAAGTGAAAGAACTATAAATGTCTCCAATGTGGTCTAATCTTTTCTTACCCGAGGTTCAAACACAACAACGTGCAAGGTGTCCTGGGCCATCGCGGGCCATATATATATATATATACATGTGTGTGTGTACAGATAAAGATAATATAATCATAATGGTAGGTAATAAAGCAAAAAGAGAACTAATTTCCAATATTAGGAAGAAGCAATCATCATTTTTTGGCCATGTCATGAGAAGAAAACAGCTGGAATATATTGTAACAACTTGAAAAATTGAGGGGCGAAGAGATAGAGGGAAGCAGAGAAGAAATACCAGAGGGAAGAGAAAAAATACCAGACAGCTTAAGAGAATGCCTTGGCAGAAGGTCAACAACAGAAATGATAAATTACTGTCGAGATCAGAAGAAGATGGATAGATACAGTGACAGAGACATGTAACAACAAAGGAAAATCACTAATTCAGACAATTCGAGCAGCTCAAGAACGACAAATGATATAAACCACGACACCTTTTAGGTATCAGTGAAAGAGAAAAGAAGAAGATGGATAGATGCAGTGACAGAGACATGTAACAACAAAGGAAAATCACTAATTCAGACAATTCGAGCAGCTCAAGAACGACAAATGATATAAACCACGACACCTTTTAGGTATCAGTGAAAGAGAAAAGAAGAAGATGGATAGATGCAGTGACAGAGACATGTAACAACAAAGGAAAATCACTAATTCAGACAATTTGAGCAGCTCAAGAACGACAAATGATATAAACCACGACACCTTTTAGGTATCAGTGAAAAGAGAAAAGAAGAAGATGGATAGATGCAGTGACAGAGACATGTAACAACAAAGGAAAATCACTAATTCAGACAATTTGAGCAGCTCAAGAACGACAAATGATATAAACCACGACACCTTTTAGGTATCAGTGAAAAGAGAAAAGAAGAAGAACTGTCGAGATCGAAAGTTGTGGAGAGACATGATCACCTACGCCAGCAGGCCCAGTACTTGATGATGATGAGGTAATAACACAAGTTTAGAAGTAGACAAGTGATTTATTAGTAAAAAGTGGACGTCAATGAATCGACTCACTTTCCTCCGTGCTAAACTCATTCGAATTGTGTTGTGCTTTAGAGTAGAACTGATATTTGGGCCCTTCGACCCAACACATCCGACTTCGGCATGCCATTTTTTAGTACCGGGTTGCCTTCCTTTTCGACCCCTACTCACCTGACTCAAGTAGTTACTAGAAGCACCTCGAAGAGGTGCTAAAAAAAAAAAAAAAGTAAAGTACCCTCGTCACGCCAAATGGCATGTAGGGAATATGGTGTTAGTGACCATACATTTTGCAGACCTTCGGCACATGATTTTTGAGGTAATATGGTCGGTATTACGCCCGTGCCGCTTTATTTTCCCAGAAAAAAAAATCCGATACCCATTAAAGGCTGGGTGAACCGGAAGCCGTCGGTTGGGATCGAACCCTACCCCTTGTCCTTTGTAGTCCAGTCACTAACCACTGAGCTATCGCGGCTCTCTTCGAAGAGGTGGAGTAGGGTCTAAACGGGTCTAGTTTACCTATTCTGACACAATCTATCAGCTATGATTCGCTGACAACTTCAGGTCTGTTGCTGACAAGCATTGGATAGAGAGAGAGAGAGAAAGAGAGAGAGAGAGAGAGAGATAGCAGAAACAACTGACACAGCAATCTTCAGTAAGAACATAAGAGATATCAACTGAGCATATACAATAATCATGACAATTAAATATCATAACATCATGAATGTAGAAACTATGATCATCATGTGTCATTAGCACATAGCTCGCAAATATGTAGCAACAGATGGAAAGTGTAGAGATTAAAGGCAGTGCAACTGGGTTGCTTCATCTGTGTTCAGTCATTGTTCATTATTGTTCTTTGTAGATGGAATTCACTTCGCAACACTTCGGGCAGATTCATAATATTCATTTTTTTTTTTTGGGGGGGGGGGGGGGGGGGGGTTCAGGAGCGATTGCAACTTCGATGGTAGACACATAGATGGGGGGGGGGGGAAGGTGTATAACAGTTGAAACAAAGTCTGAATGTAAAAAAAAATACTAAATACTGACTGGTCTTGATAATCACGAAATCCTGTCTGGTGTTATAACCACTAAATCCTGTCTAATGTTATAACAACTAAATCCTGTCTAATGTTATAACAACTAAATCCTGCCTAATGTTATAAACACAAAATCCTGCCTAATGTTATAACAACTAAATCCTGCCTAATGTTATAAGCACAAAATCCTGTCTAATGTTATAAACACAAAATCCTGCCTAATGTTATAGCAACTAAATCCTGCCTAATGTTATAACAACTAAATCCTGCCTAATGTTATAACAACTAAATCTTGCCTAATGTTATAACAACTAAAACCTGCCTAATGTTATAACAACTAAATCCTGCCTAATGTTATAAACACAAAATCCTGCCTAATGTTATAACAACTAAATCCTGCCTAATGTTATAACCACTAAATCCTGCCTAATGTTATAACCACTAAATCCTGCCTAGTGATTTAAGCACTCCACACACTTTTGTTGTTGTTGTTTGTTTCAAATTCAGACTTCCTAATTTATCATCCTCGTTTACTCACACATCACTTCCGAACCTGAAGCCACACCTGCATATCAAAACCTGTCGTAACTTATTGAACCGCTAACCCGAAAAATTGATCGATTTTTGTCAAGGCTTAAAATAATTTGAAGCGTTTATTTCTCTTATTTTTATTTTTGATAATCGTCGGATTATCCTCTTCTTTTATCGAATAACTGTCCTTCAGTGCTCACATTTTCTCCTCAGTAAATCCGGCAGTTTGAAGCGACTGAGAAATAAAACTCTGTTTTGTTACCTTCTCAAAGAGGCCAACACAAAAAAGGAAGCTCTTAAAAAACATCAGAAAGAAGCAATCAACATTTTTCGGGCACATCATGAGAAGAGGAAAGTTGGAATACTTGGTTACAACAGGCAAAATAAAAGGAAAGAGAGATCGCGGGCGACAAAGAGAGAAAATACTGGATAGCTTGGTGTCATGGCATGGAAAACAGTCAACAACAGAACTGATACGATGCACTGTAGATAGAAGATTGTGGAAGGACATGATCACCTACGCCAACCGGTATGGCACATGATGATGATGATTGTTACCTTATTTTTCTTTTTCTGCTAAAAAAAAACAAAACAAATAGCATAATCACTATCTGGTATACCTTTAGTACGTTCAAAAATTGGTGCCAAAAATAAGAATTAATTTTCTCGGAAATTCTGCTGTGGATTGCTGCCAAATTTTGCTTGCAGTTTATATTTTACCGGACATGAAAACAATTTGTTCGTTCTTTGAATAAAAAGATCTAGTGTAGGATTTTACTTACATCACTTAGGTGAAAAACTATCGAACTTCCAGTCAATATGGCGGAAAGGCGACAGGAACCGTTAAAGGCTGTTTCTGAAAAGTGTTCCTTGTTGTTGCAGTTTCCTGTAATTCCAAGTCTGGTTTTCTGCCGGATCTACTGAGTAAGGTGCTCTGTGCACACCGTGAGCTGTGAGTTTCATCCGTTTTAATCACGTTTCGATATTTCGATTGCTTACAGTGAATGATGATACCGTATGACGGAGAACAGATGGCTGTGTTCACTTTCTGTGTGGTTTCGCCTTATGTATTTGGCGTGTGCTGAGACTGCTATGAAGTGGACTACAGCTACCGTTGATTGTTTGGGAGATGAGATATTAATTAGAATGATTCCACTGGCACGGGCGGTTGAGCAATTATGGATTTTAAATCGTTTAGAATGATATCGGGGCCCTCCATAACTATAACCATGTGAAAAACACAAAAGGCTTAAGGACAGACAATTAAAGGTTTTACAGTCAATCCCTTCATCCGGTTAATAATTGACACACTTTCAAATATTAGGAAAAACAAAGTAGTTTCCATCCATCTATCCATCCATACAACCATCCATCCATCCATCCACCCACCCACCCACCCACCCACCCACCTACCTACCTACATACCTACATACCTACCTACCTATCCATCCATCCATGCATCCATGCATCCACGCATCCATCCATCCACCCACCCATCCATCCATCCACCCACCCACCCATCCATCCATCCACCCACCCATCCAACCACCCACCCATCCATCCACCCACCCTCCCCTACCTACCCACCCACCCTCCCCTACCTACCTACCCACCCACCCACCCTAACCTACCCACCCACCCCTACCTACCTACCCATCCATCCACCCACCCACCCCTACCTACCTACCTAAAACCTACCTACCCACCCATCCACCCACCCACCCACCAACCTACCTATCCATCCATCCATCCATCCATCCATCCATCCATCCATCCATTTATATGTCCATCCGTACGTCTGTCTGTCCGCCCGTTCGTCCGTCTGTCTGTTGTCATTTCGGACAGACTGAACATAGTCAAAAATTCTAGAATCAGGACCTGCATTGTGTTTCGCCACTCTGTTCTGGTCGAGTTGCTCAATATCAGTGAGGGAGCTAGAGCCTGCTGTTGTTGCCTCTCATCTCAATGTTCTTTTTTGTGTTTCTCTAGGTCAACATCTGTTTCTTTTACCCTCTGGTTCCCATTTGCGTGCTTCCTTTGAAATTATCCTGCTGTCTCTCCTCATCACATCGATAAGATATAACCATTTTTTCTTGATTATCATCATCATCATCATCATCATCATCATCATCATCATCATCATCGAGGGTCGTCTCAGCAACGAAGGTTGGCTACCATGGATCGCCATTCCACTCTGTTTCTTGCTTGCATTGATGGTGCAGGTTGTCATAGATTGACTTGTCCATCTTTTGATGTTACTCGTCCATGATAGTCTTGGTCTGCCTCTGCCTCTTTTACCTTGTATGTTCCCTTCCAATATTAATTTTAGTAGGCTGTTGTGTTTTTTAACGTGGCCCAAAAATTTCATTTTTCTTGTCTTAATTGTATTTAGTAGTTCTTTTTATTTTAGTTGTTTTAAAACTTCATCATTTGTTTTCTTTTCTTTCCATCCAATTCTACCTATTCTTCTATATATCCACATTTCAAAGGCTTCAATTTTCTGTTCTGCTTTCTTGTCTAATGTCCATGTTTCTGCACCATACAGGAAAATTGAGAAGATGTAACTTTTTGCTATTCTTAGTTTCAGCATTGGTGTTATTGAGTTATTGAGTTATTTGCGGGTCATCATCATTGCACTCCGAACATGTCCATAGGTGCTCAGATCCCCTCCTCAGCAATTCCCTCAGTGTCCAGCGACTGACGACTCCAGCTCTATGTTGGTTGATAAGTCTTCTTACACGGCCACCAAGTTTCTCATTTCTGGCTGTGCCCATCTTAACTCCCATTTCCATCATCCGAAGAAGTGACGTAGATCTGTGTTTGTCGAAGTCCTGTGCTCTTCCCACATCTCGGAGTGCATTGATGACGTCCGCCCGATCCATCGGTTGCTCGTCCTCAACGACAGCGCAGCTAGCCAACCTGTCCGCTCTCTCATTTCCTCGTACTCCCGCATGTCCAGGGACATAGACAAAGGTGACCTTACGTATTTTGGATTTCTGCAACGACTCTACCCATTGCATGCGTACAAAGCCCGCCTCCACTTTTTTAATCATGCTCATCGAATCACTCAGTATACATGCGTGGATGTAGTCTTGTGACTCTAACCATTTGAATGCCTTGGTCACTGCCATCACCTCCATTGTCATGCTACTCGTGGTCATGGCGTATGCACCACTGTCTTTCTTGGCTATTCTGCCTGCCGAACGTGCTGTAAATGCCCATGCACTTTTTTCGTGTCGTCTTACAGATCCGTCTGTATAGATGACTGCATCTTTCTCATCGGTGTTATCGCAGATGAGACCGTTGACCTCAGCATTAACCACGACTGGGTTCTGTTCCCTACTTTTCCTGTCGAGTGTGACAATACATGAGAAAGTCCCCTTGAATGACGTAGGCACCGGTATCCACTCCTCACCAACGCTGATATTGGTAAGCCCACAGACCTGTTTGATGACATCTTCTGCTCGGCCCACCCATGATTTGCCTCTTTTTAGCCTGGTACCTTTCTCTGTGTTGAGCACGTGGTGCAATGGATGCTCTGTATCTGTACTAATCTTCAGGTATGCTCGTGCTCTCCAGATCTTGATTCTGTCATCCATGGTTGGAAAGTCAAGAAGATACCTCATTGCCACACAGGGAGTGTCCCTCGTACATCCCAGGATAATGCGCATGGCTTCATTTTGTATTTTCTCCAGCCTATCAATTTGAGTCGTACTGACAGTAAGAATGGCCAGGGCATACTCGATTGGTGCGAGGACTAATCCCTGGAACAGAAGAGTAAGTAGCCTCTGCTCGATGTTGGCAGCTGCCATGACCTTCAAGGCGGCTAATCCTTTGCGGGATTTTGTTATCACTTGGTCAACGTGGTCCCGAAAACACAGGCTGCGATCAAACTTAACTCCGAGGTATGTCATCAACTTGTCCCTGGTCACCTCATCAGCTCCCATTCGTACTACCGGTGTGGTCGTATTAACGATATGATTGTTAAGGGAGAACCATGAAACTGATGCTTTATTAGGATTAACCAAGGCACATGAAACCCCACACCAGGAAGAAATGCGATCGAGTTCGTCTTGCATTGTGGAGGCGATTCCCCGTCTGTCTCTTCCCTGTCAATATACCAGAATACTGGTGTTATTTGTTTTGATGTAAGTATATTTTTCATGACATTAAAATTACTTTTTGCCATACCTATTCTTTTGTTTATTTCAATTTTATATTTCCATCATTGTTTATAGTATGTCCAAGGTAGTTGTAGCTCTGAAATGTTTTTTATTATTAAAAAAAAAAAAAAGTAAAGAGCCCCCTTCACGCAAAGTGGCATATAGGGAATATGGTGTTGGGGACCATAAATTTGACAGACCTTCATCACATGATTTTTGGGGTAATGTGGTCGGTATTACGCCCGCGCCGCTTTACTTTCCCAGAAAAAAATCCGGTACCCATTTAAGGTTGGGTGAACCTGGAAGCCGTCGGGATGGAACCCTACCTCTTGTCCTTTGTAGTCCAGTTCACTAACCACTGAGATATCGCAGCTCCAAATTTAACTACACGACTTGAATTGGCGTGTAAGCACACGGGTTTTCACCCAAATGTGCTCGGTCGCCTATCCAGAAGTGTTCGGAGACTTCTGGATAGTGTCGCTTCATGTATCGAAACTCACTATGCGAGGCGGCATTCCTCACCTTCCCAGAGTACTATCCTGGTGTCCACTTCTGCCAGGGGCTAGGTCTACCTCGGGGGTATTTTTTTTTCCAACCACGAGTACAATTTACACTGCTTCCAGCGGGAATCGAACACGGGTTGTCCGAACGTCGGTAGTTCAGTCGGGTGGTTTTCCCAACTGGGCTACCGAGGCCCTCATACGTCAAACAGAAACAAGCCTGCATGACAAACTATAGGGGACATTTGAAAATCTCAAACCTACCATCTTGTTTGTGACATATACTAGTCTGAACGTCTAAATGTCTAAACGTCTAAATGTCTAAACGTCTAAATGTCTAAACGTCTAAAAGTCTAAATGTCTAAACGTTTAAACGTCCAAATGTCTAAATGTCTAAACGTCTAAATGTCTAAACGTCTAAATGTCTAAAACGTCTACATGTCTAAACGTCTAAATGTCTAAACGTCTAAAAGTCTAAAAGTCTAAATGTCTAGATGTCTAAACATTTAAACGTCCAAATGTCTAAATGTCTAAACGTCTAAACGTCTAAACGTCTAAATATCTAAATGTCTAAATGTCTAAATGTCTAAATGTCTAAACGTCTAAATGACTAAATGACTAAATGACTAAATGTCTAAACGTCTAAACGTCTAAATGTCTAAATGTCTAAACGTCTAAATGTCTAAACGTCTAAATGACTAAATGACTAAATGACTAAATGTCTAAATGTCTAAATGTCTAAATGTCTAAATGTCTAAACGTCTAAATGACTAAATGACTAAATGACTAAATGACTAAATGTCTAAACGTCTAAACGTCTAAATGTCTAAATGTCTAAACGTCTAAATGTCTAAACGTCTAAATGTCTAAACGCCTAAACGTCTAAATGTCTAAACGTCTAAACGTCTAAATGTCTAAACGTCTAAATGCATAGCGATAGCTGAAGAAGACGAACACTACCAACATTTCGAGACTGAGTGAACCCCAAACCCAGTGGCAGTGGAGACCCAACAAAATTACAACAGTGAATCCCCAAACCCAGTGGCAGTGGAAACCCAACAAAATTACAACAGTGAACCCCCAAACCCAGTGGCAGTGGAGACCCAACAAAATTACAACAGTGAACCACCAAACCCAGTGGCAGTGGAGACCCAACAAAATTACAACAGTGAATCCCCACACCCAGTGGCAGTGGAGACCCAACAAAATTACAACAGTGAACCCGGGGACCCAGTGGCAGTGGAGACCCAACAAAATTACAACAGTGAACCCCAAACCCAGTGGCAGTGGAGACCCAACAAAATTACAACAGTGAACCCCCAAACCCAGTGGCAGTGGAGACCCAACAAAATTACAACAGTGAATCCCCAAACCCAGTGGCAGTGGAGACCCAACAAAATTACAACAGTGAACCCCCAAACCCAGTGGCAGTGGAGACCCAATAAAATTACCACAGTGAACCCGAACCTCCAAGACAGCCGGAAGTTGCTGTAAAACCATTCAAACTTACTAAGTCAAGTACCAATTTTTAGTCGTATCGACTCTAGAATTTCAGACTTGCAGGTGGAACACGACATTTGCATGACATTAAACTCCACGATTTCCCTTTACCCAAATCGACCGACATTACCGATTTTAGAAACCAAATTTGGAGGTAACGACTAAAGAAAGAAAAAGACACAAAAATTGCTCCCAAGTGTTTCTTGCTGAAATCTATTTGAAATCTATGATTTCTTTCTGGTGTTTTCTTTGTTTGAGGCGATCCAAGAAAATCGATCCCATTACTAGCAAAGACTGTTATTTGGTATTCGATCGATTGGCAACAAAGGTCAAGGGGGAATCAGTTGAATGTTTGAACGTCGCAGTTAGAATTGACTGGTAGAAGTTTGAGTCGTTGGACACAGCTGCCAGATTTCGATATAAAACTGAACTTGTAGATCTAGCCGAGAATAATATGATGTTTGTTCTATTTTTGTTGTTTGTGCTCTCCTTACTCTTTTTTTCGAGTGTTCACCCGATGACTAATTAAGAAATCCATCGTTCTCCTCGTTATACGTCCCTAGACGGACGTTAAGCGGGCTAGAGTCACAAGACTACACCCACGCTTGCAGACTGAGTGATTCGAATCAACATGATAAGAAAAGTGGAGGCGGGCTCTGTAAACATGCGATGGGTAAAGTCATTACAGAAATCAAAAATACGTTGTCACCTTTGTCTATGTCCCTGGACATGCGGGAGTACGGGGAAATGAAAGGGCGGACAGGTTGGCTAGCTGCGCTGTCGTTGAGGACGGGCAACCAATGGATCGGGCGGACATCATCAATGCCCTCCGAGATGTGGGAAGAGCACATGACTTCGACAAACACAGATCCACGTCACTTCTTCGGATGATGGAAATGGGAGTTAAGGTGGGCACAGCCAGAAATGAGAAACTTAGTGGCCGTGTAAGAAGACTTATCAACCAACATAGAACTGGAGTCGTCAGTCGCTGGACACTGAGGGAATTGCTGAGGAGGGGATCTGAGCACCTATGGACATGTTCGGAGTGCTATGATGATGACCCGCAAATAACTCAATAACTCAATAACACGTAGGTGCTCAGATCCCCTCCTCAGCAATTCCCTCAGTGTCCAGCGACTGATAACTCCAGTTCTATGTTGGTTGATACGTCTTCTTACACGCCCACTAAGTTTCTCACTTCTGGCTGTGCCCATCTTAACTTCCATCTCCATGCTCTACGTCAAGTTAAATTAAGTTAAGTTAAGTTCAGCTAAGCTAAGATAAGCTAAGGTAAGCTAAGCTAAGCTAAGCTAAGCTAAGCTAAGCTAAGCTAACTAAGGTAAGGTAAGGTAAGCTAAGCTAAGCTAAGCTAAGCTAAGTTAAGTTAAGTTAAGTTAAGTTAAGTTAAGTTAAGTTAAGTTAAGTTAAGTTAAGTTAAGTTAAGTTAAGTTAAGTTAAGTTAAGTTAAGTTAAGTTAAGTTAAGTTAAGTTAAGCTAAGTTAAGTTAAGTTAAGTTAAGTTAAGTTAAGCTAAGTTAAGCTAAGTTAAGTTAAGCTAAGTTAAGTTAAGTTAAGCTAAGTTAAGCTAAGTTAAGCTAAGTTAAGTTAAGCTAAGTTAAGCTAAGTTAAGTTAAGCTAAGTTAAGCTAAGTTAAGTTAAGCTAAGTTAAGCTAAGTTAAGTTAAGCTAAGTTAAGCTAAGTTAAGCTAAGTTAAGCTAAGTTAAGTTAAGCTAAGTTAAGCTAAGTTAAGTTAAGTTAAGCTAAGTTAAGCTAAGTTAAGTTAAGTTAAGCTAAGTTAAGCTAAGTTAAGCTAAGTTAAGCTAAGTTAAGTTAAGTTAAGCTAAGTTAAGCTAAGTTAAGCTAAGTTAAGCTAAGTTAAGTTAAGTTAAGTTAAGTTAAGTTAAGTTAAGTTAAGCTAAGTTAAGTTAAGTTAAGCTAAGTTAAGCTAAGTTAAGCTAAGTTAAGTTAAGTTAAGTTAAGTTAAGCTAAGTTAAGTTATCTCTCCGAGGAGAACCGTGAACGCATGTTCGAACACCGTAGCACGGCCTGGGATTAGTCGATGTGGGCAGATTTTTGTTGACAATTTTTCTTCGGCAGTGGCCATTTGTATCTACACATTCCAATCTGTAACTGCTAAGCGTTCTAGCGCGAATGGGGTTTCCTGTTTTTTGCCGTTATCCGAGAGGGATAGACATCTAATCTTGCTACACAGAGACCAGATGAAGGGAAAAGCCACGAAGAAAACACGGATTGAGGGAAAAACCACGAAGAAACCACGGATTGAGAGAAAAGCCACGAAGAAACCACGGATCGAGAGAAAAGCCACGGATTGAAAGAAAAGCCACGAAGAAACCACGGATTGAGAGAAAAACCACGAAGAAACCACGCATTGAGAGAAAAGCCACGAAGAAACCACGGATCGAGAGAAAAGCCACGAAGAAACCACATATTGAGTGAAAAGCCACGAAGAAACCACGGATTGAGAGAAAAGCCACGAAGAAACCACGGATTGAGAGAAAAGCCACGAAGAAACCACAGATTGAGAGAAAAGCCACGAAGAAACCACGGATTACATTATCTTTAATTTGGAAAAAAAACAACTATTTCCACTGGTGGAATTGACCCTGAACTTCCTGTAGAGAGACCGAAGTCTTACATCTAGACCACACAGTCCACTAAAAGTAAAGTAAAATTCTCCACAACGCTTGCTTGGATTACGGGGTATATGATGTTAATGACCATATTTTTCCATCATCACCATCATCATCATGTGCCATGCAGGTTGGCGTAGGCGATCATGTCATTCCACAGTCATCTATCCACCGTGTATCATACCAGTTCTGTTGTTGACTGTTTTCTATGCCATGACACCAAGCTATCCAGTATTTTCTCTCTTTGTCGACCGCGATCTCTTTTTCACTGTATTTTGCCAGTTGCAACCAAGTATTCCAACTTTCCTCTTCTCATGATGTTCCCGAAAAACGTTGATTGTTTCCTTCTGATGTTTCTTAGGAGTTCCCTTTTTGTGTTGAACACTTAGAGAATTTCCTCGTTGGTCTTTTTAGCTGTCCAGGGAACTTTCAACATTATTCTGAGAAATCGCATCTCTGAGGCCTCTATGTTCAAACACAACCTAATTTTCCATCACAGTATATTTTTCGGTGAAGTGGTCAACATTAAGCCAGGCCGATTTTATTTCCCAGAATAAACCATGGTAACGATTTTTAGAGACTGGGTGAACCCCGGAGCCTTGTCAGTCTGAGAAAGTCCACCGGTTCTGAATTGAACCCGAACCCTTCTGATTAGGAAACGAGCGCGCTAACCACTGAGCCACCCAGGATTCTTTATTATTTTTTTAGAGTGGTTTTAAAATATCAAAAAATAAAAACTGTATGCAAAAGATCTCGTGATGTCAGCAGTGTGCATGCAGTCTTTATTCTAAATCCCTTTAAAGAAAAAAAAAAACACCAACACAGCAGGTAAATGAGAAAAGAAACGAAGACGACGAATCTTTAAAGAAGAGGAGATGGAATTACATGGTACGTGCACTTAAAATGAAAGAAAATAGAATCTCCTGAATAGACAATAGACACTCAATAGGACACTAGAATGCACAAGAAAGAGCACAAAGCCCAAAGGAGACTCCACTTAGATGCACCAATATAGAAGGATTAATCAGGGGTCTCGAAAATATATGAAACACGTCAGACCAGAAGAACAACGTCCCATTTAAAGGGCTCCGATGTTCAATGTTCCGTGTTTGGTCGAAAGGAGACAGAAAGAAAGAAGAAATTGTCTGCAAGATTTAAAGGTAAGAATTACAGAAAAAAAACTGGGTAGACATCTTACGAATAATATAATTATAAAAATTACAAAATAATAACTCATAGTTATTATTCCCGAATCAAATAACAATGCAAGTAATTTATAAACAAAAAAGCAGCCGCGCGTGTGGTTAGAATTGTGTGATATTTCTTTCATTTCTTTTGAGCCATGTTTTTAATTTTATTATACCAGAAATGTGGTGCCTAGCAACCAAGAAACGCGTTGAAGAAAATGCAGATTTGTTCTTTATAAGGAGCGGTGATATAAAAAAATATGACCGTATTAAAAATGTATAATGATTAGCAATGAAACAAACTATATTTTGTCAGAGCTGTGTTTATTTTGGTACTCAGCGCATGCGTAGACGATTTGACAGTTAGTCTTTGTGATTAATCTGTGTGAATGACTAAACACAGTGGCGGAAACTGCTTAGGAAAGTTTGTCAAAGACAACTAACTGTTGGTGATATTTTAGTGGTCTGGTAAAATGTCTCAGTTCTGAAACATGACTATAATTATGATATGATGCGTTACAAATGATCAGAGGAGCCAAACAAGCGTAAAAAAGAATCGGACTTTGGGACAAGTCAGCATAAAGAAGGATTGGACATTGGGTCAAGTCAGCATAAAGAAGGATGGGACATTCGGACAAGTCAGCATAAAGAAGGATTGGACATTGGGTCAAGTCAGCATAAAGAAGGATTGGACATTGGGTCAAGTCAGCATAAAAAAGGATTGGACATTGGGTCAAGTCAGCATAAAGAAGGATTGGACATTGGGTCAAGTCAGCATAAAGAAGGAGTGGACATTGGGTCAAGTCAGCATAAAGAAGGATTGGACATTGGGTCAAGTCAGTATAAAGAAGGAGTGGACATTGGGTCAAGTCAGCATAAAGGAGGATTGGACATTGGGTCAAGTCAGCATAAATAAGGATTGGGCATTAGGTCAAGTCAGCATAAAGAAGGATGGACATTGGGTCAAGTCAGCATAAAGAAGGATTGGACATTGGGTCAAGTCAGCATAAAGAAGGATTGGACATTGGGTCAAGTCAGCATAAAGAAGGATCGGACTTTGGGTCAAGTCAGCATAAAGAAGGATCGGACTTTAGGTCAAGTCAGCATAAAGAAGGATCGGACTTTGGGTCAAGTCAGCATAAAGAAGGATCGGACTTTGGGTCAAGTCAGCATAAAGAAGGATCGGACTTTAGGTCAAGTCAGCATAAAGAAGGATGGGACATTAGGTCAAGTCAGCATAAAGAAGGATTGGACATTGGGTCAAGTCAGCATAAAGAAGGATTGGACATTGGGTCAAGTCAGCATAAAGAAGGATTGGACATTGGGTCAAGTCAGCATAAAGAAGGATTGGACATTGGGTCAAGTCAGCATAAAGAAGGAGTGGACATTGGGTCAAGTCAGCATAAAGAAGGATTGGACATTGGGTCAAGTCAGCATAAAGAAGGATTGGACATTGGGTCAAGTCAGCATAAAAGGATTGGACATTGGGTCAAGTCAGCATAAATAAGGATTGGGCATTAGGTCAAGTCAGCATAAAGAAGGAGTGGACATTGGGTCAAGTCAGCATAAAGAGGATTGGACATTGGGTCAAGTCAGCATAAAGAAGGATTGGACATTGGGTCAAGTCAGCATAAAGAAGGATGGACATTGGGTCAAGTCAGCATAAAGAAGGATCGGACTTTGGGTCAAGTCAGCATAAAGAAGGATCGGACTTTGGGTCAAGTCAGCATAAAGAAGGATCGGACTTTGGGTCAAGTCAGCATAAAGAAGGATCGGACTTTAGGTCAAGTCAGCATAAAGAAGGATCGGACTTTGGGTCAAGTCAGCATAAAGAAGGATCGGACTTTGGGTCAAGTCAGGATAAAGAAGGATCGGACTTTAGGTCAAGTCAGCATAAAGAAGGATCGGACTTTAGGTCAAGTCAGCATAAAGAAGGATCGGACTTTGGGTCAAGTCAGCATAAAGAAGGATCGGACTTTGGGTCAAGTCAGGATAAAGTAGGATCGGACTTTAGGTCAAGTCAGGATAAAGAAGGATCGGACTTTGGGTCAAGTCAGCATAAAGAAGGATCGGACTTTGGGTCAAGTCAGCATAAAGAAGGATCGGACTTTAGGTCAAGTCAGGATAAAGAAGGATCGGACTTTGGGTCAAGTCAGGATAAAGAAGGATCGGACTTTGGGTCAAGTCAGCATAAAGAAGGATCGGACTTTGGGTCAAGTCAGCATAAAGAAGGATCGGACTTTAGGTCAAGTCAGGATAAAGAAGGATCGGACTGTGAGCCAAGTCAGCATAAAGAAATATTGGACTGTGAGCCAAGTAAGCATAAGGAAGTATTGGAATGTGAGCCAAGTAAGCATAAGGAAGTATTGGACTGTGAGCCAAGTAAGCATAAGGAAGTAGTGGACTGTGAGCCAAGTAAGCATAAGGAAGTAGTGGACTGTGATCCAAGTAAGCATAAGGAAGTAGTGGACTGTGAGCCAAGTAAGCATAAAGAAGGATTGGACTTTGTGGGTCAAGTCAGCATAAAGTAATTTCTTTATTTATGATCATAATTTTAGTCTTTTTGATATTCATATCTAGTCCATATTTTTTGCTTGTTATTTTTATTTCATTAAGCAATTGTTGTAGATCTTTAGAATTTTCTGCTAGTAGAACAGTATCATCAGCATATCTTAGGTTATTGATTATCTTTCCATTAATGTTTAGGCCTGACATCTCTGTGATGTTTTAAAGATTTGCTCAGTGTATAGATTGAACAAGCTTGGTGATAGGATGCATTCTATATTTTGCTGAAATACTAAATTTTAAGTCGCAAAGTTTGCTATTTTTTTGTGTGTGGTTAATCATAAGATTCAAATTTTTCTAATCACTTTGAATATGTAAAAAAAAAGATGCGTATTTTATCTTTCTGGAAAGATTAGACACGAGCAAATAGCCTAAAGTATCAATGACAAATAACTGTGTCTTACCAAAAAAAAGTAAAGAGCCCCGTCACGCCAAGGGGCGTAGAGGGAATATGGTGTTAGTGACCATAATATTTTACAGACCTTCAGCACATAATTTTGGGGAAATGTGGTCGGTATTACGCCCATGCTGCTTTACTTTCCCAGAAAAAAATCCGGTACCCATTTAAGGCTGGGTGAACCCGGAAGCCGTCGGTTGGGATCGAACCCTACCCCTTGTCCTTTGTAGTCCAGTTCACTAACCACTGAGCTATCGCGGCTCCCAATAACTGTGTAGAGAACATTTAATTTCCAGCGAAAAGGACGTCGAAAGCACATTCGAAATGACGCACAAAAATGGAGTGTGTTTTGGTCATGTTATTTCGAAGAGATTTCCGTGTAACCCACAACCATCTATAGTAGTAAGGTCAGCGGGCGGAGTGGCAAATCACAGAAGCTGCAACAATAGTGACGTCTTCAGCTATGTGAGTAATAGATGAATGACGTCATTCTACCAAAAACCGTTCCGGATCGCAAGCTGCAAAACGTCATACAACTGGGGTAATTCCTTTCTGTCTGTTGGTCTTACAACCACCGCCAATTATAGTTTTACTGAGGCCCGCGGGCTGAAGGGTATCTGGGTAGAATGGCGTCAGATGTTTATAGCACGCATAACTGAAGACGTCACACGCTTTGGGTGATTTCGGGAATACCCTCTCAGCCCGCAGGTCTTACGAAAACTATAGTTGGCTGTGATGTAACCTGCTCGCCCCATATTTCGGGTTCTCTATCATGTGGGAACTGAGTGTTTCTGTCTCATACTTATCACAGCGTAGACCGGCATGTCTCAAAGCTACAACTACTCAACACTCACAACATATACATATGGATTTTAATGTGGAAAACAACTCTCAGTTTCTTGGATGAAGAATACTCACAAGACCCATGGATTCGTGTGTACACAGATGGATCAGCACAGAATGCATATTGTAATAAGAATGGGGGAGCAGGTGCATACATAGAGTACCCAAATAACACTAGGGATATGAATAAAATAGCAACAGGGAAATATTGTCACGATTATGATGCAGAAATCCAAGCAATAAAGTTGGCAATAGAAAAACTGCTGAACAGTAATCTTAGCCCACAACCTGTGGTGTTTTTGACAGATGCAAGATCAGTACTCCAGGCACTACAATCCAGAAAACTACCACATCTGCAGACCTTATTGACTGAACTCTGCAAGCACCACAGGGTTGCGATGCAGTGGATCCCATCTCACTGTGGAATACCAGGAAATGAGAAAGCAGATCAGTTGGCAAAGGAAGGTTCAACAGGCACACAACTAGATACACCGGTTACATATCATCATCATCATCATCATCATCATCATCATCATCATCATCATCATCATCATCATCGAGTACTTCTCCGCAACGAAGGTTGGCTACCATGGATCGCCATTCTACTCTGTTTCTTGCTTTGATGGTGCAGGCTGTCATAGACTGACTTGTCCATCTTTTGATGTTACTCGTCCATGTTAGTCTTGGTCTGCCTCTGCCTCTTTTATCTTGTATTTTTCCTTCCAATATTACTTTCAGTAGGCTGTTGTGTCTTTTAACATGCCCCAAAAATGTCATTTGTCTTGTCTTAATTGTATTTAGTAGTTCTCTTTTTATTTTCAGTTGTTTTAAAACTTCATCGTTTGTTATCTTTTCCTTCCATCCAATTCTACCTATTCTTCTATAAATCCACATTTCAAAGGCTTCAATTTTCTGTTCTGTTTTCTTGTCTAATGTCCATGTTTCTGCACCATACAGGAATATTGAGAAGATGTAACGTTTTGCCATTCTTAGTTTCAGCCCTGTTAATATTTGTTTTGTTGTTAGTATATTTTTCATGGCATTAAAATTACTTTTACATACCATCATAAGAAACAGATAATCAAATCAATCAGAGGACCACAAGCCCCAAATCAGGATGCCTTTCATAATATGAATAGATATGAACAAGTTATCATTATACGCCTCAGAACAGGACACAATCGACTCCATAGTCACATGTGTACAAAATTCAAGATCTGCACCTCAACTACTTGTACATGTGGACAGGCGCCCCAGACTGCTGAACACATATTTCAAGACTGCACTGAATATAGTAGACTGAGGAAAATCCATTGGCCCATAGATACAACACTACAGACAAAACTATATGGGCCACTACAAGAATTACAAAAGACAGTAAAATTTATACAGGAAATGATATTGCAGATATAAACAATACTTCAGGCAAACGAAAAATAGACAGACAGACAGGCAGGCAGGCAGGCAGGCAGGCAGGCAGCAGGCAGACAGACAGACAGACAGACAGACAGACAGACAGACAGACAGACAGACATATAGATAGATAGATAGATAGATAGATAGATAGATAGATAGATAGATAGATAGATAGATAGATAGATAGATAGATAGATAGATAGATAGATAGATAGATAGATAGATAGATAGATAGATAGATAGATAGATAGATAGATAGATAGATAGACCTGGATTTTAATTCATTTGCAGAAATACCGGGGCCTTCGACGATCTATATCTACTGCAACTACAATATAGACATTTGCGAGGTGATACCATTTGAGTAATATCGGCCGTTGTTTACCATTCCTGGAATATTTATAACGACAGATACGCGAATCAAACGATCAGTGTATCTTAAATAGGGAATTGCGAATAGCCCTGGGTTATGCTACATCCACTCCTGATTTAATAACGAGGTATAGGCTAAGAACCCCGTCGATCAAAGGTAGACGCTACTGGTTGAAACTTACGCCTTCTTTGCGTTGAATTGTTGACATCATGGCTACCAGTTGACAGGGACTTAGAACAACACGGAAAGAAGATTAATACCAGGGATGTCATGGGTCGGACCTGAAGGGAAGGCTCGTGCAAGTTAGTACTGGCAAGTCAACGGAGGATATGCAAGAGTTTATATTGGAGAGAGAGAATGAGAGAGAGAAAATGAGAAGAGAAAGGGAGAGAGAAAAATGGAGAGAGAAAAATGGAGAGAGAAAGGGGGAGATAGAGAGAGAGAAATGGAGAAAAGAAAGGGAGAGAAACAGATGGAGAGAGAGAGAAAGGGAGAGATAGAGAGAAAAATGGAGTGAGAAAGGCAGAGAAAGTGACAAAAGGGGAAGAGAAAGGGAGAGAGAAAAAAGGAGAAGAGAAAGGGAGAGAGACAAATGGAGAGAGAGAGAAAAGGAAAGAGAAAAGGAGAAGAGAAAGGTAGGGAGACAAATTGAGAGAGAGAAAGGGAGAGAGAAAAAAGGAGGAAGAAAGGGGAGAGAGAGAAAAGGAGAAGAGATAAATGGAGAGAGAGAAAGGGAGAGAGAAAGGGAGAGATATAAAGAGATATAAAGAGAGAAAGACACGGAGATTGAGAAAGAGAGTACAAATATATATAGAGAAAAGGGAGGGGGGAGAAAATAGAAAGAAAGAAGAGAAAACATATAGAGAGCGAGAAAGAGAGAAAGATAGGGAGAGAGAAAGGGAGAGAAATGGAGAGAGAGAAAGAGAGAGAGGGAGACAAAAAGGAGAGCAGAAGCTACATTAACATTTTTTTATATAGTCAAAGGTGATAAGTGACTCTTTATTCCAGAGAGAGAGAGAGAGAGAGAGAGAGAGAGAGAGAGAGAGAGAGAGAAAGAGAGAGCGAGAACAATATACATTCTTATTTTATTTGTCGTTCAGTTCAGTTGTTAGTGAACTAGACCACAAATGACAAGAGTTCGGGTCCCAACCTGATCGATGGCTTCCAGGTTCACTTAGCCTTAAATGGGGTGCCAGACTTTTCTGGGGAAGAAGGACGGCACGGGCGTAATACCGACCACACTACTCCCACAAAAAAATAATGGGCCGAAGGTTTATAAATAATATGGGCACTAACACGATATTTCTTATATGTCACGCCAGGGACCTGCACTTTTCTTTCTATTCTATTATTACCATGGGCGGATCGTCATGGGGAGGGAGGTAAGGCTTCGCTTCAAGCCTTCATGTGCCCCCAAAATAAGTTGTTGCCGCCTATATTTTTTTTAAAAAGTGACCAACTGCACACTTTATTGGTGAGGTAACTTGCAATATGAGGAAACACAAGGAATACTTTTCAGACTGAGCCTCAATGGTTCCTGCCGCCTATCCGTCATATTGGAAAGGAAGGAAAGTATCCCCGTCACGCCAAGTGGCGTATAGGGAAATATGGTGTTAGTGACCCTATATTTTACAGACCTTCAGCACATGATTTTTGGGGTAATGTGGTTAGTATTACGCCCGTGCTGCCTTACTTTCCCAGAAAAAAATCCGGTACCCATTTAAGGCTGGGTGAACCCGGAGCCGTCGGTTGGGATCGAACCCTACCCCTTGTCCGTGGTAGTCCAGTTCACTAACCACTGAGCTATCGCGGCTCATCCGTCATATTGACCTCTCGTTTTTCGTTTCGTTTTCTGATAAATACTTCGTTGATCTTTTAAGCTGTCACATAACTCTCAACGTTCTTCTGAGAAATCTCATCACTTCCTCTGCTTCTTCTTTCCTTCCTCATTTACCTTTCAGCGTCGAGAGGAGATATAAAATTTGCTGTCTTTTGCTCTTCTGTTCGCCTCTACTGCAGTTATGTTTCCTAGTGTTTTTAATATTCCATCAATCCATCTTTGTCGTGGTCAGTCCTTCGGTATGGTGTTATCGAAACGTTTATTGAAGGCTCGTTGTGTTGTGTTTTGATCTTTCTGTCTTGTCACGTGGCCAAACCATTTTATTTATTTCTTTATATATTCTGTAGCGGGGATTATTCCTAGCTTTTTTTCTCATTCTTCATTTCTGATCTTATCTTTTAGGCTTTTTCCTGTCATTCGTCTAACACATTTCATCTCTGTAGAGGTTATTTTCTTATTGTTCTTGCATCTAGGGTCCAGGACTGGCATTGGTAGCACAACGTTGGGATGAATCCCATCTCTGAGGCCACTAATCGTCTTTCAATTTTATGTTTTCTGCCCATGATTCACTACCATAGATCAGAATGTGCCATATATATATATAAGAGGCGACTAAAGAGGTTGATCGATGGCTTGACAAGCTGTCATTGTAAAAAGCATTGTTATGGAAACAGACCATAGATTTTAGAAGCAGTGGTCTTTGCAATATGTGCCATTTTGGCATGCAAGGTTTCTGTTTTTGAGATTGTGGTTCTGCCCTATGTGCCGTCTTCGGCTCGAAAGGAAGATATATATATATATATATACACAACAATGAACTCTACTTCTGTTTTATTGACAAAGACTTGTTGTACAAGACGTTTTTCATTTTCTTAAATGCTATTTTTGCCTCTGCTTTTATTTCTCTGGTGCATCTTCCATCTAATGTTATAGTGCCCAAACATTGAGACTGTGCTTGCTGCAGATTTGTCCCATTTATTTTATGTAACATGGTGGTGATAATTGTTTCTTTGATATAACCATTTCTTCTGTTTTCTTACTGATTAGGTAGAGATCTTTCTTGTTACTTTTTGTAGAAGGAATTATAAAGCTGGTTGATACAGCCTGCATGACCAATGCAGTCGCCACTAAGTGTTCTGATGTGAGAATTATTTTAACCCACAGTTATTGAGTTATTAGCGGGTCATCATCATTGCACTCCGAACCTGTCCATAGGTGCTCATATCCCCTCTTTAGGAAGTCCCGCAGTGTTCAGCGACTGACGACTCCAGTTCTGTGTTCGTTGATTAGTACAATAAATTAGTACAAGAAATTAGTGCAAGAAATTAGTACAAGAAATTAGTACAAGAAATTAGTACAAGAAATTAGTGCAAGAAATTAGTACAAGAAATTAGTACAATAAATTAGTACAAGAAATTAGTACAAGAAATTAGTACAAGAAATTAGTGCAAGAAATTAGTACAAGAAATTAGTACAAGAAATTAGTACAAGAAATTAGTACAAGAAATTAGTACAATAAATTAGTACAAGAAATTAGTACAAGAAATTAGTACAAGAAATTAGTACAAGAAATTAGTACAAGAAATTAGTACAAGAAATTAGTGCAAGAAATTAGTACAAGAAATTAGTACAAGAAATTAGTACAAGAAATTAGTACAAGAAATTAGTACAAGAAATTAGTACAAGAAATTAGTACAAGAAATTAGTACAAGAAATTAGTACAATAAATTAGTACAAGAAATTAGTACAATAAATTAATACAAGAAATTAGTACAAGAAATTAGTGCAAGAAATTAGTACAAGAAATTAGTACAAGAAATTAGTACAAGAAATTAGTACAAGAAATTAGTACAAGAAATTAGTACAATAAATTAGAACAAGAAATTAGTGCAAGAAATTAGTACAAGAAATTAGTACAAGAAATTAGTACAAGAAATTAGTACATGAAATTAGTACAAGAAATTAGTACAAGAAATTAGTACATCAAATTAGAACAAGAAATTAGTACAAGAAATTAGTACAAGAAATTAGAACAAGAAATTAGTACAAGAAATTAGTACATCAAATTAGTACAAGAAATTAGTACAAGAAATTAGTACAAGAAATTAGTACAATAAATTAGTACAAGAAATTAGTGCAAGAAATTAGTACAAGAAATTAGAACAAGAAATTAGTGCAAGAAATTAGTACAAGAAATTAGTACAAGAAATTAGTACAAGAAATTAGTACATGAAATTAGTACAAGAAATTAGTACAAGAAATTAGTACAAGAAATTAGTACATGAAATTAGTACAAGAAATTAGTACATGAAATTAGTACAAGAAATTAGTATAAGAAATTAGTACATGAAATTAGTACATGAAATTAGTACAAGAAATAAAGGCTGTTTAAACTTTCCTGTATTCGAAACCGTGTTATCCTGATTTGGAGGCTCGGTGACGCTATCAAACCGGACACCCACTCTATTTTCAGTCGTTAAAATTCACAAGGAATAATAATAATTGTTTCTCCTTATGTGGGCGCCCTCCATTACTAGATGCGCCACTGATTCTTAAAATAACGGAAAGTGATTACTTAGTCTGCTACGGTTAAAATATTTTAAAGAAATATATATATATTATCGAAACAAATATATATAATATAAATGCAGAGGGAAGCCTGAAATTACAGAAAAACGTATTGGGAACTATTATCGCAAGTTGTCAGGTCTATAAATAGCAATTTCAGGAGCGGATAATTGCAATCGAGAAATCTCTGTAAACGTTCAAATATGCGACAAGACAAATTGATCCGTATTGAGTTATTGATTAATGGTACAAGAAGTAGGAAAATAACATGAAAATAGTTTCACTGCCGTTTGTGTGAGTCTGATAGTGAGATTTTAGTTCTCAGACATGGAAATGTGCCACGGTCTGTGTGGGACGATGGCTTCCGTGTGTGGTGTTTTCCTGTTTCATCCATTCCTTCTTCATCATCATCATCGTCATCAAAATCATCATCATCTTCTTCTTCATCTTCGTCTTCTTCTTTCATCTCTTCCTTTCTCTTCTCAACCTTCTTCATATCCCTCTATTTCTCAACCTTCTTCATATCCCTCTATTTCTCAACCTTCTTCATATCCCTCTATTTCTCAACCTTCTTCCTATCCCTCTATTTCTCAACCTTCTTCATATCCCTCTATTTCTCAACCTTCTTCATATCCCTCTATTTCTCAACCTTCTTCATATCCCTCTATTTCTCAACCTTCTTCATATCCCTCTATTTCTCAACCTTCTTCATATCCCTCTATTTCTCAACCTTCTTCTTCTTTCATCTCTTCCTTTCTCCTCCAATTCTTCTTCATATCCCTCTATTTCTCAACCTTCTTCTTCTTTCATCTCTTCCTTTCTCCTCACAATTCTTCTTCCTTTTCCTCTATCTCTTTTTCTTCTTTCATCTCTTCCTTTCTCTTCAAATTCTTCTTCCTTTTCCTCTATCTCTTTTTCTTCTTTCATCTCTTCCTTTCTCTTCCATTCCTTCTTCCTATCCCTCTATTTCTCAACCTTCTTCTTCTTTCATCTCTTCCTTTCTCCTCACAATTCTTCTTCCTTTTCCTCTATCTCTTTTTCTTCTTTCATCTCTTCCTTTCTCTTCAAATTCTTCTTCCTTTTCCTCTATCTCTTTTTCTTCTTTCATCTCTTCCTTTCTCTTCCATTCCTTCTTCCTATCCCTCTATTTCTCAACCTTCTTCTTCTTTCATCTCTTCCTTTCTCCTCACAATTCTTCTTCCTTTTCCTCTATCTCTTTTTCTTCTTTCATCTCTTCCTTTCTCTTCAAATTCTTCTTCCTTTTCCTCTATATCTTTTTCTTCTTTCATCTTTTCCTTTCTCTTCCATTCCTTCTTCCTATCTCTCTGTTTCTCAACCTTCTTCTTCTTTCATCTCTTCCTTTCTCCTCACAATTCTTCTTCCTTTTCCTCTATCTCTTTTTCTCCTTTCATCTCTTCCTTTCTCTTCAAATTCTTCTTCCTTTTCCTCTATCTCTTTTTCTTCTTTCATCTCTTCCTTTCTCTTCCAATTCTTCTTTCTTTTCCTCTATCTCTTTTTCTTCTTTCATCTCTTCCTGTCTCTTCCATTCCTACTTCATATCCCTCTATTTCTCAACCTTCTTCTTCTTTCATCTCTTCCTTTCTCCTCACAATTCTTCTTTCTTTTCCTCTATCTCTTTTTCTTCTTTCATCTCTTCCTTTCTCTTCCAATTCTTATTTCTTTTCCTCTATCTCTTTTTCTTCTTTCATCTCTTCCTGTCTCTTCCATTCCTACTTCATATCCCTCTATTTCTCAACCTTCTTCTTCTTTCATCTCTTCCTTTCTCCTCACAATTCTTCTTCCTTTTCCTCTATCTCTTTTTCTCCTTTCATCTCTTCCTTTCTCTTCAAATTCTTCTTCCTTTTCCTCTATCTCTTTTTCTTCTTTCATCTCTTCCTTTCTCTTCCAATTCTTCTTTCTTTTCCTCTATCTCTTTTTCTTCTTTCATCTCTTCCTTTCTCTTCCAATTCTTCTTACTTTTCATCTATATCTTTTTCTTCTTTCATCTCTTCCTTTCTCTCCCCATCCTTCTTCATTTGCCTCTATTTTTCAGTCTTCTTGTTTTCCTCCACAACACCTCTGTTTTCTTCCTTCTTCTTCTCCTCTTCCTTATTTTTCCCACCTCATTATTCTACTCCTTCTTTAATCCCCGCCTTAATCCCCGTCTTCTCCCCTCCCTTAACTTTTACCACCCTTTTCATTTTCTTTCCACCTATCCCCTCCCCTTCATTCCACTTCTCATTCTCCTCCGTTTTTCTCTTCAACTCCTCCCCCCTCCCTCATTTCTCTATCTTTTCTCTCTCTCTCGTTCCTCCCATTCTCCTTCTTTCATTCTTCGTTTTATACCATGGTGTATTTATTGTACATTGATTTCTGCAGCTTTACTCATGACCGCGCATGTTACTTTATATTTTCTATATTTTATGTCTGTTCTTTTCTCCATTCTTTCACATCTAACCGTCGTGCCCACTTTTATTCTTCTTATTTTACTCCTCCTTATTTCACTTAATCATTGACTTTATTATTTTACTCCTCTTTATTTCACTTAATCATTGACTTTATTATTTTACTCCTCCTTATTTCACTTAATCATTGACTTTATTATTTTACTCCTCCTTATTTCACTTAATCACTGACTTTATTATTTTACTCCTCCTTATTTCACTTAATCACTGACTTTATTATTTTACTCCTCCTTATTTCACTTAATCACTGACTTTATTATTTTACTCCTCCTTATTTCACTTAATCACTGACTTTATTATTTTACTCCTCCTTATTTCACTTAATCACTGACTTTATTATTTTACTCCTCCTTATTTCACTTAATCATTAACTTTATTATTTTACTCCTCCTTATTTCACTTAATCATTGGCTTTATTCTTCCTTTACTAATTATGTTCTCCTCATTCTCTATTCTCCATCTTGTCTTTGGTGGTTTATTGAGTGAACGTCCAACACCAACCCTCCTCCCCCTTTTCACCACGATGAGGGGAGGAAAGAAGAGAGTCACTGTTATACATGTCTTGTGTATCGTAAAGGTGGGGGGGGGGGTGCGATTAAGGTGGTTTGGAATCGTCACCTGTGTAAATGAGTAGGGTGTGCACGGAGCGACCTTGTCAACAGAATTAACTGATGTGTTTTGGGAAATACTGCGAAAAGTGGTGGAGCGGAGATGGGGGAATTACTGCATGTACTGAAACTGGCTCAATGGATAGCAGGAGCTACTGAGTTAGGTGCTCTGTGCGCACCGTGAGCTGTGTGTTTCATCCGTTTTGATCATGTTTCGATATTCCAATTGTTTACGATGAATGATGATATCGTATGGCAGGGAACAGTTGGCTGTGTTCATTTTCTGTGCGGTTTCGCCTTATGTCTTTTGGCGTGTGCTGAGACTGCTATGATGGGTACTACAGCTACCTTTTTCCGTTTGGGAAATGAGTTAGTAATTCGGATGATTCCACTGGCACGGGCAGTTAAGCAATTATGGTTTTTAATTCGCTTGCAGTGATACCAGGGCCTTCCATAACCAAAGAATGTAATAGAATGTCTAATTCACTATATCATTTTTATTCATTTATTTTCCATGCGTTTCTATTTTAATGTTTTTATCTGATCTTTTATCTTGCTTCCTGGCTGTACTCTTCTCTTGTTTCTGAGTGAACAGTGAGATCTGATATCTAGCCCTCTCTGATAACGGTGAAAAAAAGAAGGTCTCTTGTGCTCTCTGGGCACGTTAAAGAACCCATGAAAGTTGTAAATCGAAAAAAAAGACCAAAATGGCCACAGTCCGGGAAAAAACTGATAAAACAATGTATACCCAAGCACCAAAAGTAGTCGATGATTGAATATAAGAATATGTCTGAATTCGGAGGATGCCTGCCTAAATGGCTGGGAACACCTGGGCAAACGGCTGCCCGAGTGGGAAAAAAAAGGAAACAAAAGTGATAGTCACGTACGATATAATCCCTCGGGACTTACTAGCGATATAAAGCTGGAGACAGACAGGAACTATGTTTCAGAATATTCCAATAAAGATACAATGTACACGTGTTGGAGATCAAGGAGTGCTTTTGTGTTCATCACGTATAGTTTTTAACGTTGAAATATTTCCCTTTTGGGCATTGCTTTACAATACATATCAGTCTATGTGATTCAACAGGTTCTGTTTTTTTAATCGGTTTTATTTGATGTTGTGAATGTTCTAAAATATAATACAAAGAAATAATGGAATTTGGCTTAATAATGTAGACAAGATGTGTCAAATTTGGGACAGTTTTGATCATTTGTTTTGAAATATTGTTTTCAGATCTTAAATTTTCCATACAAGAAAGGAATGTTCTGTTCTATCTTTTGATAAAACTCGTGAAATTATAGAACAATCAATTAGAATATTTCAAAAGAAACCACTTACATTGTTTGTTAAGAAATAACTTTCATCGAGTGCCGTCTCCGCAACGAAGGTTGGCTACCATGGAGCGCCATTCCCTTCTGTCTCCTGCTTTGATGGTGCAGATTGTCGTAGGCTGACTTGTCCATCTTTTAATGTTACTCGTCCATGTTAGTCTTGGTCTACCTCTGAATCTTTTACCGTGTATTTTCCCCTCCAGTATTACTTTTAGTAGGCTGCTGTGTCTTTTAATATGCACTAAAAATCTCATTTGTCTTGTTTGAATTGTGTTTAGCAGTTCTCTTTTCAATTTTAGTTGTTTTAAGATTTCATCATTTGTTTTCTTTTCTTTCCATCCAATTCTTCCTAATAATCTATAAATCCACATTTCAAAGGCTTCAGTTTTCTGTTCTGTTTTCTTGTCTATTGTACATGTTTCTGCACCATACAGGAATGTTGAGAAGATATAACATTTTGCTATTGTTAGTTTTAGCCCTAGTTTAATTTGTTTTGGTGTTAGTATATTTTTCATGGCATTAAAATGACTTTTTGCCATTCCTATTCTTGTGTTTATTTCAGTTTTACATTGTCCATCATTAGTTAGAGTATGTCCAAGGTAGTTGTAGCTCTGAACACAACTAATGATCTTAAAATATTTTACTCACAATCATCATTATGTGCCAACCCGCCTCGCTTAGTGATCAGGTCCTTTCACATTTCTCTATCCACAGTACATCGTATCAATTCTGTTATTGACTGCTTTCTATCTATAATTTGAATCAACTTGTCATAAAAGATCAAAGGAATTCGCTGATGTGCAAAATCTGTTGTGTTTGTGGAGTAAAAAAGACCAAAATCTTTGCGTCCTCAATATTCTAAGATTGCATGCAAAATTTGAAACCAAAATAACAAGCGGTTATCACGCAAAATTAATTCAGGTGTGATTATGAATTTCTGAACGGACTATAGTATCTTTTCTCTTTGTAGGCCGCGATCTCTGATTCATTGTATTTTGTCAGTTGTAACCAAATACACCAACTTTCATCTTCTCATTATGCACCCGATAAAATGTCGATTGTTCCTTTGTAATGTTTTTAATGAGCTACATTTGTGTGTTGGCCTCTTTGAGAATTTTCTCGTTTAACTTCTTTTTGGCTATCCAGAGAATTCTCAAACCATCTCCGCTGTTAATTACTACCGAGATAAGTGAATCTCGCTATACAACAACGCTTGCTATAAATCCATATTGTGTTTTTTTTAAAAATGAAATTTCAGGCTCCATGATTAACGAACACTCTAATTGTGTTTTCTTCACGAATTTGATGTGCAGGGATTGTCGCTTCTACAATTTTTCGTTTGCCATCAAATGTTATCTTATATAATTTTAGCCCTCTGTGAATAAAGCGAAACAATTGAATGTAGCACCCATAATGTGTTGGCATTTATTACCGCTTTCTGAACGAACAATTCATCAGTGTTTAATTGTAAGGGTCCCAGCTTGAGACTGGCAGTAGCCGTCTTGTAGAATCAAATATATTTCTTTCATTGTGTCAGCATCTCCGGGGGATGCGGTGGTCTAGAGGTAAAACGTAGGCACGTTTTTTTATGGTTTTTAATTCGTTTGCAGTGATACCGGGGTCTTCCTTAACCAAAGAATATAATAGAATGTCTAATTCACTATATTATTCTTTTTAATTTGAAAGTTCCTAATTCGTTAAATTATTGCGTTTCTTTATGGCTCATTGAGTCATTGTTAGTTCTTTTTGTCTTGTTATGTGGCTGAACCAATTTATCTGTTGTTTCTTTATGTATTCGATGGCTGGTTCAATTTCGAGTTTCTTCCTCAGGTCGGTGTTTCTTACTCTGTCCCTTAAGACCTAAGAATAGCAAAATGTTACATCTTCTCAATATTCGTGTATGGTACAGAAACATGGACATTAGACAAGGAAAGCACAAAAGAAAATTGAAGCCTTTGAAATGTGGATTTACAGAAGAATAGGTAGAATTGGATGGAAAGAAAAGAAAACAAACGATGAAGTTTTAAAACAGCTAAAATAAAAAGAGAACTACTTAATACAATTAAGACAAGACAAATGACATTTTTGGGTCATGTTAAAAGACACAACAGCCTACTAAAAGTAATACTGGAAGGGAAAATACAAGGTAAAAGAGACAGAGGTAAACCAAGACTAACATGGACGAGTAACATCAAAAGATGGACAAGTCAATCTATGACAACCTGCACCATCAAAGCAAGAAATAGAGTGGAATGGCGCTCCATGGTAGCCAACCTTCGTTGCGGAGACGGCACTCGATGATGATGATGATATTACTAGATTCTTATAAAAGACGCCATACATTACTTGATTCTTATAAAAGATGCCATACATTACTTGATTCTTATAAAAGAGGTCATACATTACTAGATTCTTATAAAAGAGGTCATACATTACTTGATTCTTATAAAAGAGGCCATACATTACTAGATTCTTATAAAAGAGGCCACACATTACTTGATTTTTATAAAAGACGTCATACATTACTTGATTCTTATAAAAGAGGCCATACATTACTAGATTCTTATAAAAGAGGCCATACATTACTTGATTCTTATAAAAGAGGTCATACATTACTTGATTCTTATAAAAGGGGCCATACATTACTTGATTCTTATAAAAGAGGTCATACATTACTTGACTTACAAAAGAGGTCATACATTACTTGATTCTTATAAAAGACGTCATACATTACTTGATTCTTATAGAAGAGGTCATACATTACTTGATTCTTATAAAAGAGGTCATACATTAATTGATTCTTATAAAAGAGGTCATATATTACTTGATTCTAATAAAAGAGGTCATACATTACTTGATTCTTATAAAAGAGGTCATACATTACTTGATTCTTATAAAAGAGGTCATACATTACTTGATTCTTATAAAAGAGGTCATACATTACTAGATTCTTATAAAAGACGTCATACATTACTTGATTCTTATAAAAGAGGTCATACATTACTTGATTCTTATAAAAGAGGTAATACATTACTTGATTCTTATAAAAGACGTCACACATTACTTGATTCTTATAAAAGAGGTCATACATTACTTGATTGTTATAAAAGGGGTCATACATTACTTGATTCTTATAAAAGGGGCCATACATTACTTGATTCTTATAAAAGGGGCCATACATTACTTGATTCTTATAAAAGGTGCCAAACATTACTTGATTCTTATAAAAGGGGCCATACATTACTTGATTCTTTTAAAAGGGGCCATACATTACTTGATTCTTATTAAAGGGGCCATACATTACTTGATTCTTATAAAAGGGGCCATACATTACTTGATTGCTATAAAGGGGGATCGTAGATTACTGGGGTAGGTTCACTTTGTTCTTTTCAAAGGGGTCAGAGGTTGTCTGATTGTTATAAAAGTGGGTCATGACTTGATGAACACCAGTCTAACCTCATAATGAAGACTCCATCGTCCGAGCCAATGTCCTGGAAGGGTTGTCAGCCATACAACGTCAAGCCTTGACCTCAAAGTTCTGTTTGCGTGGCTCCCCCTTTTGCCCGAAATATCCAAGCTCGACTAGTAATTGTCTCCCCTGGATTGTTCATAACGTAATATCCGGCCTGACATGGCCCAGGGTGATGAGGTTTTGACACAGTTATCCTCTCCTTTGTCTGGTCTGTCTGTTGTCTCCACTTGTATATGTGTATGTGTGTACGTGTGTGTGGGTGTGGGGGTGGGTGGGGGTGGGACAATTGAGAAATCTTTTCTAATGTGTCAGTTAATTCTTTTTATTTTTAAAATTTTCTCTGTCACATTATTACCTTCTGTTGTGTAATGTATTTTTTTTTCAATCTGTTATGGTTATGGAAGGCCTCGGTATCACTGCAAACGAATTAAAATCCATAATTGCTCAACCGCCCGTGCCAGTGGAATCATCCGAATTTACTATCTCATCTCTCAAACAAAGAAAGGTAGCTGTAGTCCCCATCATTGCAGTCTCAGCACACGCCAAAAGACATAAGGCGAAACCGCACAGAAAGTGAACACAGCCATCTGTTCTCCATCATACGATATCATCACTCATCGAAAACAATCGGAATATCGAAACACGATCAAAACAGATGAAACGCACAGCTCACGGTGTGCACAGAGCATTTAACTCAGTAGCTCCTGCAACAGACCAGACTTGGAGTATGAGGAAACTGCAACAAGGAACACTTTTCAAACATAGCCTCTAGTGGTTCCTGCCGCCTATCCACCATATTGACCGGAAGTTCACGTCCTCCTGAAAATGATGATCGTCATAATTAAAAAAAAAAATTATAGCGCTTGATGATGCTAGGACACCACCCTGACTCCAAATCTGAACATATGAAACACAGTTTGTCATCGGACTATCCCCGTCGCACATCAAACAACAGACTGTAAGATCTCCCTGCTATGTGAATTTGGGAAATTATGAATCCCTCCTGACTAACTTGAACCGTCGGGACTCACCCCGGTGCTGCGAAGTCATGTACGAAACTCCATTCCGCCTTTCACTATTAGCGTACGGGCGTTTTAGGGATATACAATCTGCCATTGCGATGACGTAGCACACACAACAATTGCTGCGCCCATAACATCCCAATTACTGTAATAAATGCAGCCAACAACGCACGAAACGGTGATACACAATCTCAAAAGTTGTTCAATCTGTATTGTTGTGTTGTCTTATATATCCAAACCTTCTTTGTTGCCTGTATGTTTCCTACCTTCTACTGTAGATCTTATGTTTCCTACCTTCCATTGTTGTTTTACGTTTCCTACCGTCTATTGATGTCTGTATGTTTCGAACCTTTTTTTTGTTGCCTGTATGTTTCTTACTTTCTATTGTTGTCTTATCTTTACTACATTCTCTTGTTGTCTGGTGTTTCCCACCTTCTATTGTTGTGGTTATGTCTCAACTAACTTTATCAAGAACTAACCTGCTTAAGAACTAATTTTATCAAGAACTAACTTGTATTAGAACTAACTTTATCAAGAACTAACCTGCTTAAGAACTAATTTTATCAAAACTAACTTGTATTAGAACTAACGTTATCAAGAACTAACTTGTTTTAGAACTAACTTATCAAGAACTAACTTGTTTAAGAACTAACATTATCAAGAACTAACTTGTTTAAGAACTAAGATTACCAAGAACTAACTTGTTTAAGAACTAACATTATCAAGAACTAACTTGTTTAAGAACTAAGATTACCAAGAACTAACTTGTTTAAGAACTAACTTATCAGGAACTAACTTGTTTAAGAACTAACATTATCAAGAACTAACACACAACAATTGCTGCGCCCATAACATCCCAATTACTGTAATAAATGCAGCCAACAACGCACGAAACGGTGATACACAATCTCAAAAGTTGTTCAATCTGTATTGTTGTGTTGTCTTATATATCCAAACCTTCTTTGTTGCCTGTATGTTTCCTACCTTCTACTGTAGATCTTATGTTTCCTACCTTCCATTGTTGTTTTACGTTTCCTACCGTCTATTGATGTCTGTATGTTTCGAACCTTTTTTTTTGTTGCCTGTATGTTTCTTACTTTCTATTGTTGTCTTATCTTTACTACATTCTCTTGTTGTCTGGTGTTTCCCACCTTCTATTGTTGTGGTTATGTCTCAACTAACTTTATCAAGAACTAACCTGCTTAAGAACTAATTTTATCAAGAACTAACTTGTATTAGAACTAACTTTATCAAGAACTAACCTGCTTAAGAACTAATTTTATCAAAAACTAACTTGTATTAGAACTAACGTTATCAAGAACTAACTTGTTTTAGAACTAACTTATCAAGAACTAACTTGTTTAAGAACTAACATTATCAAGAACTAACTTGTTTAAGAACTAAGATTACCAAGAACTAACTTGTTTAAGAACTAACATTATCAAGAACTAACTTGTTTAAGAACTAAGATTACCAAGAACTAACTTGTTTAAGAACTAACTTATCAGGAACTAACTTGTTTAAGAACTAACATTATCAAGAACTAACACACAACAATTGCTGCGCCCATAACATCCCAATTACTGTAATAAATGCAGCCAACAACGCACGAAACGGTGATACACAATCTCAAAAGTTGTTCAATCTGTATTGTTGTGTTGTCTTATATATCCAAACCTTCTTTGTTGCCTGTATGTTTCCTACCTTCTACTGTAGATCTTATGTTTCCTACCTTCCATTGTTGTTTTACGTTTCCTACCGTCTATTGATGTCTGTATGTTTCGAACCTTTTTTTTGTTGCCTGTATGTTTCTTACTTTCTATTGTTGTCTTATCTTTACTACATTCTCTTGTTGTCTGGTGTTTCCCACCTTCTATTGTTGTGGTTATGTCTCAACTAACTTTATCAAGAACTAACCTGCTTAAGAACTAATTTTATCAAGAACTAACTTGTATTAGAACTAACTTTATCAAGAACTAACCTGCTTAAGAACTAATTTTATCAAAAACTAACTTGTATTAGAACTAACGTTATCAAGAACTAACTTGTTTTAGAACTAACTTATCAAGAACTAACTTGTTTAAGAACTAACATTATCAAGAACTAACTTGTTTAAGAACTAAGATTACCAAGAACTAACTTGTTTAAGAACTAACATTATCAAGAACTAACTTGTTTAAGAACTAAGATTACCAAGAACTAACTTGTTTAAGAACTAACTTATCAGGAACTAACTTGTTTAAGAACTAACATTATCAAGAACTAACACACAACAATTGCTGCGCCCATAACATCCCAATTACTGTAATAAATGCAGCCAACAACGCACGAAACGGTGATACACAATCTCAAAAGTTGTTCATCTGTATTGTTGTGTTGTCTTATATATCCAAACCTTCTTTGTTGCCTGTATGTTTCCTACCTTCTACTGTAGATCTTATGTTTCCTACCTTCCATTGTTGTTTTACGTTTCCTACCGTCTATGATGTCTGTATGTTTCGAACCTTTTTTTTGTTGCCTGTATGTTTCTTACTTTCTATTGTTGTCTTATCTTTACTACATTCTCTTGTTGTCTGGTGTTTCCCACCTTCTATTGTTGTGGTTATGTCTCAACTAACTTTATCAAGAACTAACCTGCTTAAGAACTAATTTTATCAAGAACTAACTTGTATTAGAACTAACTTTATCAAGAACTAACCTGCTTAAGAACTAATTTTATCAAAAACTAACTTGTATTAGAACTAACGTTATCAAGAACTAACTTGTTTTAGAACTAACTTATCAAGAACTAACTTGTTTAAGAACTAACATTATCAAGAACTAACTTGTTTAAGAACTAAGATTACCAAGAACTAACTTGTTTAAGAACTAACATTATCAAGAACTAACTTGTTTAAGAACTAAGATTACCAAGAACTAACTTGTTTAAGAACTAACTTATCAGGAACTAACTTGTTTAAGAACTAACATTATCAAGAACTAACACACAACAATTGCTGCGCCCATAACATCCCAATTACTGTAATAAATGCAGCCAACAACGCACGAAACGGTGATACACAATCTCAAAAGTTGTTCAATCTGTATTGTTGTGTTGTCTTATATATCCAAACCTTCTTTGTTGCCTGTATGTTTCCTACCTTCTACTGTAGATCTTATGTTTCCTACCTTCCATTGTTGTTTTACGTTTCCTACCGTCTATTGATGTCTGTATGTTTCGAACCTTTTTTTTTGTTGCCTGTATGTTTCTTACTTTCTATTGTTGTCTTATCTTTACTACATTCTCTTGTTGTCTGGTGTTTCCCACCTTCTATTGTTGTGGTTATGTCTCAACTAACTTTATCAAGAACTAACCTGCTTAAGAACTAATTTTATCAAGAACTAACTTGTATTAGAACTAACTTTATCAAGAACTAACCTGCTTAAGAACTAATTTTATCAAAAACTAACTTGTATTAGAACTAACGTTATCAAGAACTAACTTGTTTTAGAACTAACTTATCAAGAACTAACTTGTTTAAGAACTAACATTATCAAGAACTAACTTGTTTAAGAACTAAGATTACCAAGAACTAACTTGTTTAAGAACTAACATTATCAAGAACTAACTTGTTTAAGAACTAAGATTACCAAGAACTAACTTGTTTAAGAACTAACTTATCAGGAACTAACTTGTTTAAGAACTAACATTATCAAGAACTAACACACAACAATTGCTGCGCCCATAACATCCCAATTACTGTAATAAATGCAGCCAACAACGCACGAAACGGTGATACACAATCTCAAAAGTTGTTCAATCTGTATTGTTGTGTTGTCTTATATATCCAAACCTTCTTTGTTGCCTGTATGTTTCCTACCTTCTACTGTAGATCTTATGTTTCCTACCTTCCATTGTTGTTTTACGTTTCCTACCGTCTATTGATGTCTGTATGTTTCGAACCTTTTTTTTTGTTGCCTGTATGTTTCTTACTTTCTATTGTTGTCTTATCTTTACTACATTCTCTTGTTGTCTGGTGTTTCCCACCTTCTATTGTTGTGGTTATGTCTCAACTAACTTTATCAAGAACTAACCTGCTTAAGAACTAATTTTATCAAGAACTAACTTGTATTAGAACTAACTTTATCAAGAACTAACCTGCTTAAGAACTAATTTTATCAAAAACTAACTTGTATTAGAACTAACGTTATCAAGAACTAACTTGTTTTATAACTAACTTATCAAGAACTAACTTGTTTAAGAACTAACATTATCAAGAACTAACTTGTTTAAGAACTAAGATTACCAAGAACTAACTTGTTTAAGAACTAACATTATCAAGAACTAACTTGTTTAAGAACTAAGATTACCAAGAACTAACTTGTTTAAGAACTAACTTATCAGGAACTAACTTGTTTAAGAACTAACATTATCAAGAACTAACTTGGTCAAGAACTGACTTGATCAAGAACGCAAATTCCCAGTTGGACTCTCTTGCAACAATCTCCGTCAAATCAGACAGGCTAACGATGTAGGGGTAGTCAAAGACCTCTTAGAAATGGAATCTGTTGATATAGAAGATCTAGTAATGTAATTATTTTTTTTTTAAAAAAAGGATAACTGACGCAATCTTGAAAAAGATGGAAGAAATTAAAAAAAGCGGAGAACACTACTCAGTTCAACAAAATAAATAATGAAATAGGCACAATATGCAAAAAAGGCAAACGAAGACTGGCTCAGCCAAAGATGTCTAGAAATAAAAATTATGGAAAATAAACAAAATTTAAGAGGGATGCACACAGAAATAATGAGAATGACTAATACAATTTAAAAAAAAAGCCACATAAAGTGGATGTAAGGCTAAAAAAAAGAAAGAAAAATACTAACAGACAACAAAGATATAATCAGTAGATGGCAGGATATATAACAGAATTGTTTTAGAACGAAAGAGAAAAGAAATCAATTATAAAATGTACGTCAGGCTATAAAATCTTAAAATCTGAAGTGGAAAAAGCTAAACAAACACTTAAAAAGGGAAATTCTGCAGGACATGAAAACATACAGATCTAGATGATAAAAGCACTGGAAGTTTCTGGCATTGAAGTGATTACATACACATGCAACGACGTATACCATACAGGATACATACCAAATGAACTAAAAACATCAACTTTCATTGCATTGCCTAAAAAGAATGGTGCAGTTGAATGTAGTGACTTTAGAACAATAAGCCTAATGAGCAATGTAACAACAATATTGCTAAAAGTTATACATGGAAGGATTCAGACTAAAATCAATATGGAATTAGAAGAACAACAATTTGGATTGACGAAAAACAGCGGGACAAAAGAAGTCATATACTGCATGAGGACATTAATCGAAAAGTACACATAAATAAACAAACCAATATATGCCTGCTTCATAGACTACACCAAAGCTTTTGATAGAGTACACAATAAACAACTTATAGACTGCCTAAAAGAGATACATCTAGATGACATGGACATACGACTAATATGTAATCTATACTGGGAGCAAACAGCAATAATAATGTTCCGATAATGAAATTATATATATATCATGAAAATCGGGCAACGAAATGTCTTGAACAAATGAAAAGACAGACAAAATTATTCGTGTACGAATGAATGAAACATCCTATAGACACAGATATACGACATACATGTAATTTATACTGGAAGCAAACAGCAATAATAAAATATAACAAAGAGAACTCTACACCCATGGATATAAAAAGAGGAGTAAGACAAGGATGCATCCTATCACCAAGCTTGTTCAATCTATACACTGAGCAAATCTTTAAAAACATCACAGAAATACCAGGCCTAAACATTAATGGAAAGATAATCAATAACCTAAGATTTTCTGATGATGCTGTTCTACTAGCAGAAAATCCTAAAGACCTACAACAATTGCTTAATGTGATAAACATAACAAGCAAAAGATATGGACTAGAAATGAATATAAAAAAGACTAAAACTATGATCATAAACTAAGAAAACTCTCAAGACCCACAAGTGGATATCAAAGTTGAAGGAATACATCTGGAGACAGTTCAGAGCTACAACTACCTTGGACATACTATAACCAGTGATGGAAAATGTACAACTGAAATAAACAAAAAGAATAGGAATGGCAAAAAGTAATTTTAATGTCATGAAGAACATACTAACATCAAAACAAATAACACCAGGGCTAAAACTAAGAATAGCAAAATGTTACATCTTCTCAATATTCCTGTATGGTGCAGAAACATGGACATTAGACAAGAAAACAGAAGAACAAGAAAATTGAAGCCTTTGAAATTTGGATTTATAGAAGAATAGGTAGAATTGGATGGAAGGAAAAGAAAACAAACGATGAAGTCTTAAAACAAACTAAAAATGAAAAGAGAACTACTAAACACAATTCAAACAAGGCAAATGAGATTTGTGGGGCATGTTAAAAGACACAACAGCCTACTAAAAAAAATCTTGGAGGGGAAAATACAAGGTAAAAGAGGCAGAGGTAGACCAAGACTAACATGGACGAGTAACATCAAAAGAAGGACAAGTCAGCCTATGACAACCTGCACCATCAAAGCAAGAGACAGAGCGGAATGGCGCTCCATGGTAGCCAACCTTCGATGCGGAGACGGCACTCGATAGTGAATGATGAGTTTTGTAATACGTCTAAGATGGACAACTCCAGTTGCACCAGCAGAGCCCAGGAAATCAAGAAAGCCGCCTACTATTTCACTGTCATGGCTCTAAGAATTGAATGCTCAAGAGACCCACTGCAATGACATCAGCCCCATCGTCTATACTACCTGTTACGAGCGATGCCATTAGTTATTTATGCCTTTATATACTTAAATAGGGAAAGTCGTATAAATTGTTGAAGAGAAATGGATGGTCTCCCTTAGCTGACGTTGCAACTAAACTACAAGAGCTTTCAAATACTATAGGGTTTAGGCTTAGGGTTTAGGCTTAGGGTTTAGGGTTTAGGTTTAGGCTTTAGGGTTTAGGCTTAAGGTTTAGACTGAGGCTTAGAGTTAGGGTTAAAGTTTAGGTTTAGGCTTAAGGTTTAAGGCTTAGGTTTAGGATTTAGTCTTAAGGTTTAGGGTTAGCTTTTAGGATTAGGGTTTAGTGGTATGATTTAGGTTTAAGGTTATTAGGGTTAGGGTTGAGGCTTAGGGTTTAATTTTAGGGTTTTAAGCTTACGGCTTAATCTTATGGTTTTAAGCTTATTAGGGCTTAAGTTTAGGATTAGGGTTCAGGTTTAGGGTAAAGGTAAGTGTTTAGGGTTAGGTTTAAGGTTAAGATTTAAGGTTAGGGTTTAAGGTTAAGGTTTAAGGTTAGGGTTTAGGCTTAGGGTTTAATTTTAGGGTTTTACGCTTACGGCTTAATCTTAGGGTTTTAAGCTTAGGGCTTAAGTTTAGGGTTAGGGTTCAGGTTTAGGGTAAAGGTAAGGTTTTAGGGTTAGGGTTTAAGGTTAAGATTTAAGGTTAGGGTTTAAGGTTAAGAATTAAGGTTAGGGTTTAGGGTTAAGGTTTAAGGTTAGGGTCTAAGGTTACGGTTTAAGGTTAGGGTTTAAGGTTAGGGTTTAAGGTTAGGTTTAAGGTTAGTTTAAGGTTTTAAGGTTTAAGGTTAGCGTTAAGGATGTTTAAGGGTTTAAGGGTTTAAAGTAAGGTTAAGGTTAGCGTTAAGGATAGAGTTTAAGGTTTAAGGTTTAAGGTTAGGGTTTAAAGTTTAAGGTTAAAGTTTAAGGTTAGGTTGAAGATTATGGTTTACGGTTAGGGTTTAAGGTTAAGGTTTAAGATTTAGGTTTAACGTTAGGGTTTAAGTTAGGTTTAAGGTTAAGGTTTAAGGTTAGGTTAGGGTTTAAGGTTTAAGGTTTAAGTTAAGGGTTAAGGTTAAGGTTAAGGTTAGGGTTTATTAGGGGTTAGGGTTTAAAGGTTAAGGTTAATTTAAGGGTTTAAGGTTAGGGTTTAAGGTTAGGTTTAAGGTTAGGTTTAAGGTTAAGGTTTAAGGTTAGGGTTTAAGGTTAGGGTTTAAGGTTAGGATTTAAGGGTAAGGTTTATGCTTTAAGATTAAGGTTTACGGTTAGAGTTAGCTTTTAAGGTTAGGGTTTAAGGTTAAGGTTAAGGTTATGGTTTATGGTTAGGGTTTAAGGTTAAGGTTTAAGGTTAGGGTTTAAAGTTAAGGGTTAAGGTTAGGATTAGGGTTTAATGTTAGGGTTAGGGTTTAAGTTTAAGGTTTAAGGTTATGGTTGAAGGTTAGTGTTAATGTTATGGTTTAACGTTAAGGTTAAAGTTTAAGGTTAAGGTTTAAGGTTAAGGTTAAAGGTTAGGGTTTAAGGTTAAGGTTTAATGTTAAGGTTTAAGGTTAAGGTTTAAGGTTAGGGTTTGAGGTTAAGGTTTAAGATTAGGGTTTAAGGTTAAGGTTTAAGGTTAAGGTTTAAGGTTAGGGTTAGGGTTTAAGGTTAGGGTTAAGGTTAGGGGTTTAAGGTTAAGGTTTAAGGTTAAGGTTAAGGGTTTAGGGTATGGGTTTAAATTCAAGGTTTAATGTTAGGGTTTAAGGTTAAGGTTTAAGGTTAACGTTTAAGGTTAGGGTTTAAGGTTAAGGTTTATGGTTAGGGTTTAAGGTTAAGGTTTAATGTTAAGGTTTAAGGTTAAGGTTTAAAGTTAGGGTTTAAGGTTAAGGTTTAAGGTTAGAGTTTAAGGTTAAGGTTTAAGGTTATGGTTTAAGGTTAGGGTTAGGTTTTACGGTTAAGGTTAAGGGTAGGATTTAAGGTTAAGGTTTAAGGTTAAGGTTAAGGGTTAGGGTTTAGGGTAAGGGTTTAGGGTAAGGGTTTAAGGTCAAGGATTAATGTTAAGGTTTAAGGTTAAGGTTTAAAGTTAAGGTTTAGGGTTAGGGTATAGGGTTAGGGTTTAAGGTTCAGGTTTAACGTTAAGTTTTAATGTTACGGTTAGGGATTAAGATTAGGCTTAGGGTTTAATGTTAGGGTTTAAGGTTAAGGTTAAGGTTTACTGTTAAGTTTAGGGTTAGGGTTTAAGGTTAAGGTTAGGATGTAAGGTTAGGGTTAGGGTTTAAGGTTAGGGTTAGGGTTTAGGGTTAGGGTTTAAGGTTAAGGTTAATGTTTAGGTTTAGGGTTAGGGTTTAGTGTTAGGTTTAAGCTTTAAGCTTTTAGTTTTTTGTTAGAGTTTAGGGTTAGGGTTAAGGTTAGAATTTAAGGTTAGGGTTAGGGTTTTAGGGTTAGGGTTAGGGTTTAAGGTTTAGGGTTGGGGTTTTAGGTTTAAGGTTAAGGGCTAGGGTTTAGGGTTAAGGTTTAAGGTTTGGGTTTAGGGTTAGGGTTAAGGTTAGCGTTAGGGTTTAGGGTTAGGGTTTAGGGTTAGGGTCAAGGTTAAGGTTTAGTGTAAGGTTTAAGGTTTAGAGTTAGGGTTAGGATTAGGTTTATGGTTAATGCTAATGTTAGGCTGAGTCTTAGGATTAGGGTTATCGTTAGTTCTTTGACTTTACCCACGAATTGCTTCCCTTTTCTCTACAAACAGAGGTTCCAATAAAGCGAATTGTTACTCAAGGGGACGTTACTCTTGCTAATTTTAATTTATATGACTAAATTAGGACTTTGTCCTTAACTACACTATTAACGAATATATTTTCCTCTATTTTTGTCTTTATCTACTTAACTGTAATCTATTATAGAAAATTTGTTATGTTTATTTTTAAAAATCTTAATTTACTTAAAGACGTTTATATGGAGGATGTTTTTTAAAATGTATTTATGTTTGTTTCATATTTATTTAATTAACCTTTTTTCTATTATAGAATGTGTGTTGTTTCGGTTTTTAAAAAATCTTTATTAGTGCTTATTTATATTTGATCAGTTAAATCATTTTCTATTATATAATATCTTCTATATTTGTATCTTAATTTTTGTTCTGTTTTATTTGTTTGGTTAACCGACTGTCTGTTATATTATAATTTTTTGTAATTTGTTTGGTTAACCGACTGTCTGTTATATTATATTTTTTTTATGTTTGGATAACCGACTGTCTGTTATATTATAATTTTTTTTGTTTGGTTAACCGACTGTCTGTTATATTATAATTTTGTTTTATTTGTTTGGTTAACCGACTGTCTGTTATATTATAATTTTTTAAAATTTGTTTGGTTAACCGACTGTCTGTTATATTATAATTTTGTTTTATTTGTTTGGTTAACCGACTGTCTGTTATATTATAATTTTTTTTAATTGTTTGGATAACCGACTGTCTGTTATATTATAATTTTTTTTAATTTGTTTGGTTAACCGACTGTCTCTTATATATTATAATTTTTTTTATTTGTTTGGATAACCGACTGTCTGTTATATTATAATTTTTAAAATTTGTTTGGTTAACCGACTGTCTGTTATATTATAATTTTTTTTCTTTGTTTGGTTAACCGACTGTCTGTTATATTATACTTTTTTAAAATTTGTTTGGTTAACCGACTGTCTGTTATATTATACTTTTTTAAAATTTGTTTGGTTAACCGACTGTCTGTTATATTATACTTTTTTTTATTTGTTTGGTTAACCGACTGTCTGTTATATTATAATTTTGTTATTTTTATAAAATTGAATTCTGTTCTTGTTATATTTATTTAGCTAACGAACATCTATTAAGTAATGTTCTTGCTATTTTTTCCTTATTTAATTCTGTTCATTTTTATATGTGTTTAGTTAAGGACTGTCTCTATTATATAATTTATTTTTATTTTCTAAAAAATCGTTATATCTGTTCTTTTATATTTGATTCAGTCCACCGGCTCTCTATAATGGGATATAACATTACCAGAAGTCAACTGCTTAATCCTGAGGTTCTATTAGCCAGCGTGGAATTATCTCCAGTGCTCTGGCTATTTTAGTCATCCCGGGAGAAAAGGCAAAATGTGAAAAAGTGATATTTTTGTGTAACTGAGTGATTCTCTTAATGAGAAATGATGTTAATTTTTCTGACGAGCGCAAATTTCGCTAAAAATGACGCGCGACTGATTTCGCTAGAGTACGCCGTGAATGGAGAATGGAATAATTGTGTAATAGGGAGGTGGGAGGAGAGGGGATTTGTGGAGGCAAGACAGTGAGGAGGATGTGTTTGTGGATTTAAGACAGTTCAATAGACTAACAATAGATAGGCTAACAATAGATAGGCTAACAATAGATAGGCTAACAATAGATAGGCTAACAATAGATAGGATTTAAGACAGTTCAATAGACTAACAATAGATAGGCTAACAATAGATAGGCTAACAATAGATAGACTAACAATAGATAGGCTAACAATAGATAGATAGACTGGCAGATAGATAGACTGGCAGATAGATAGACTGACATACATATAGACTGACGAATAAACAGACTGACAAATAGATAGATTGACAGATAAATAGATTGGGAGATAGATAGACTGACATACATATAGACTGACGAATAAACAGACTGACAAATAGATAGATTGACAGATAAATAGATTGGGAGATAGATAGACTGACAGATAGATAGACTGACAGATAGACTGACTAATAGACAGACTGACGATAGCTAAACTGACAGATAGGTAGGTCGACAGATAGATGGATATGTTGATAGATAGACTGACAGATGTACTGACGGATGGATAGCGCGGCAGATGGATAGACTGACAGACAGTTAGTATGACAAACAGTAGCTAAACAGACAGGCAGGCAGGCAGGCAGGCAGGCAGGCAGCAGGCAGGCAGGCAGTCAGGCAGTCAGGCAGGCAGGCAGGCAGGCAGGCAGGCAGGCAGGCAGACAGACAGACAGACAGACAGACAGACAGACAGACAGACAGACAGACAGACAGACAGACAGACAGATAGATAGATAGATAGATAGATAGATAGATAGATAGATAGATAGATAGATAGATAGATAGATAGATAGATAGATAGATAGATAGATAGATAGATAGATAGATAGATAGATAGATAGATAGATAGATAGATTTCGGAATCTACAAATTGTTATTTGTTATTTTCTGTTGAGCTAGAAGTTAGAATTATTGTTTCTGGTAGCCCTGCTGTTCTGTATTCCATTTGTTCCTGACAAAACTGTTTGATCCCTCATATTCCATTTGTTCCCGTTCTGTATTCCATTTGTTCCTGACAAAACTGTTTGATCCCTCATATTCCATTTGTTCCCGTTCTGTATTCCATTTGTTCCTGACAAAACTATTTGATCCCTCATATTCCATTTGTTCCCGTTCTGTATTCCATTTGTTCCTGACAAAACTATTTGATCCCTCATATTCCATTTGTTCCCGTTCTGTATTCCATTTGTTCCTGACAAAACTATTTGACCCTCATATTCCATTTGTTCCCGTTCTGTATTCCATTTGTTCCCATTCTGTATTCCATTTGTTCCTGACAACACTATTTGATCCCTCATATTCCATTTGCTCCCGTTCTGTATTCCATTCGTTGCTGACAAAACTATTTGATCCCTCATATTCCATTTGTTCCCGTTATGTATTCCATTCGTTGCTGACAAAACTATTTGATCCCTCATATTCCATTTGCTCCCGTTATGTATTCCATTTGTTCCTGACAACACTATTTGACGCTCATATTCCATTTGTTCCCGTTCCGTATTCCATTTGTTCCTGACAAAACTATTTGATTTTTAATATTCCATTTGTTCCCGTTATGTATTCCATTTGTTCCTGACAAAACTATTTGTATTCCATTATGTTCCTGACAAAACTGTTTGATTCCTCATATTCCATTTTACCTGACAAAAAACTATTTGATCCCTCATAAGTTGTACTTGTATTTAGTTGGTGTGTTATCTCACCTCACTTCGCCTACACGTCTTCCTCATCGGTTCCATGAATATTGCAATGAGATGGGATCCACTGAATCACAGTTCTCCATCTCTGGCAGAGCTTGTAGAGTGTTTTCCTTAGATTGTTCTGATCTCATACAAAACTCGAGACTCCCAGCAGTTAACTATTCATCATTGCACGCGGGATAGCCAATCCAATCTCTGCCCTGGACAAGCGCTCGTAACATACATTATTGCATCACTCATTGACTCCTGTAATGGCAAGATCTTCCAGCGCGCGGACAAATGTAGGATTCTATTTTGCCATTTGAGTAGGCTTCTTGATGTTCACAGAGGAAATTAAAATACCAAAAAAATGAAAATGCTTAGCGATTGTGCCAGACAGGGTTTTATTTTAATTGCAAGAGGTGTTTTTTTTTCTCCCCTCCTCTTAAAGTGACATGCGGTATACTATAGGAGGCAAATAATAACAAATGAATATTATTCTAGAGGGAAACCTCCGGGGCGATAATTCAGCGAATCATAGGAAGAAGAGCTATGTTTTACAGCGCTCAGAAAAAATGACGAATAAACAACAGAAAAAACAAAACAAAGAACAATATATGGTCTGAAGCAGGATGGAACCCGTACTCCTTGGCACTGCGCCTTGCCACGAGAAACCAAACGCTAGGGAACAAGGCGCAGTGTCAAGGAATACGGGTTTGATCCTGCTTCGGACCATATATTGTTCTTTGTTTTTTTTCTGTTGTTTATTTGTCATTTTTTCTGAGTGCTGTAATACATACCTCTTCATCATATGATTCGCGGAATACTATTGCTCTTTTCAGTGCTGTTCGATTCTTAATAACGAGAAGTGATAGAATCTATTGTAACTCTTGATATCTCAAGCAATGAGTTTAATTATTTGAAACGATTATGAGCATATAGCGTCATAATCTGATTATACAGTGTGTTTATCATTATCATCATGTGCCATACAGGTTGGTGTAGGCGATCATGTTCTTCCATAATCTTCTATCTACAGTGCATCGCATCAGTTCTGTTGTTGACTGTTTACCATGCGATGACACCAAGCTATCTAGTATTTTCTCTCTTTGTCGTCCGCGATCTCTCTTTCCCTGTATTTTGCCAGTTGTAACCAAGTATTCCAACTTTCCTCATCTTATGATGTGACCGAAAAATGTTGATTGAAACAATCTGATGTTTCACAGGAGCTCGCTTTTTGTGTTGGCCTCTTTGAAAATTTCTTCATTGGTCTTTTTAGCTGTCCAGGAAACTTTCAACATTCTTCTGAGAAATCCCATCTCTGTGGCCTCTAATCGTCTTTTCATTTGTTTGTTTACTGTCCATTAATCGATCCATGGGTCAGAATTGTCTCTTTATAGCACCGATGAATTCTCTTTATCACTTCTATTGACATAGATTTATTGCATAAGACGTTTTTTAATTTTCTGAAATGCTATTTTGGCCTGTGCTATTCTGCTTTTTATTCAGGTGCATCTTCCATCTGGTGTTATTATTGTACCCAAGTATTTGACGCGTTGTACTTGCTTTAGATTTTTCCTGTTTATTTGTATGCTGCATAATTATGAGAATTAATGCATTTGACAATAACCAAATAATAATAGAAGATATACCTCTACTAGACGTAAAGTCGTACATATCTGGGCAGTAATATAGACAAAGAAGGAGGAACTGAAAATGATACCAAAGTAATGATATCAAAAGCAAGAAGAGCTTTTGTTGCACTGGGAAACATATGGAAGTCCAAAGAAATTAGGTTAAATACAAAAATAAAAATTGTGAACTCCAATGTTAAGCCGTTCTTATTATATGGCTGTGAAACATGGAGAACAACAAAAATGACAATCATGAAGATATAGACCTTCACTAATGGATGCTTACGCGGAATAAAAGGATGGAAATGGCAGGACAAAATCACTAACATAGAATTATGGAAATGTACCAGTCAAATACCAGTGGATAAAGAGATACAGCGAAGACGATGGCGCTGGATAGGACACACACTGCGGAAGGCAACTGAGAGTATTACACAACAGGCACTTTTTTTTTGAACTCCCAAGGAAAAAGACAGAGAGGAAGATTAAGATATTCTTGGAGAAGACAGATCGAAGCAGAGATGAAGATGATGGGGAAGACATGGAATGATCTTAAAAGAATAGCAAGAAACAGAACGGCTTGGAAAGTGTTTGTTTGAAGACCTATGCTCCACAGGGAGCTGAACAGTTAGAAGAAGTTGAAGAAGATGATGATGATTATTTCTTCGATATGCAGTGTGTTTATGCTGTGCATTAATATTTAGTTGTTCTCTTTAATTGAATTTACATTTGATGACCTTAACAAGTTAGTTAATGAGAAGATTAGAAGTCACATGGGATTTTGTGCCCCACCTATCACCTCCTATGAGAAAGTTGCATTTCTTCAGTCACTTCCTGTGAGAAACTATTATTTCGCCAGTCACTTCCTGTGAGAAAGTATTATTTCTTCAGTCACTTCCTGTGAGAAACTATTATTTCGCCAGTCACTTCCTGTGAGAAAGTATTATTTCTTCAGTCACTTCCTGTGAGAAACTATTATTTCTTCAGTCACTTCCTGTGAGAAAGTATTATTTCTTCAGTCACTTCCTGTGAGAAACTATTATTTCGCCAGTCACTTCCTGTGAGAAAGTATTATTTCTTCAGTCACTTCCTGTGAGAAAGTATTATTTCATCAGTCACTTCCTGTGAGAAAATATTATTTCATCAGTCACTTCCTGTTTGAAAATTTTATTTTTTCAGTCACTTCATGTAATAACATTTTATTTCTTCAGTCACTTCCTGCGAGAAAGTATTATTTCTTCAGTCACTTCCTGTGACAAAGTATTATTTTTTCAGTCACTTACTGTGAGAAAATATTATTTCTTCAGTCACTTCCTGTGAGAAAGTATTATTTCTTCAGTCACTTCCTGTGAGAAAGTATTATTTCTTCAGTCACTTACTGTGAGAAAGTATTATTTCTTCAGTCACTTACTGTGAGAAAGTAATATTTCTTCAGTCACTTACTGTGAGAAAGTAATATTTCTTCAGTCACTTACTGTGAGAAAGTAATATTTCTTCAGTCACTTACTGTGAGAAAGTAATATTTCTTCAGTCACTTACTGTGAGAAAGTATTATTTCTTCAGTCACTTCCTGTGAGAAAGTATTATTTCTTCAGTCACTTCCTGTGAGAAAGTATTATTTCTTCAGTCACTTCCTATGTAAAAGTGTCACCCCATCAGTCATTCAATTTTTGAACTTGTTCCTGATGACGTAGTTATAACTCTGACTCAGATCTTATCTTAGATCATTCCGCTTCACACGACTACTATTTCTTTTAGCAATTAGCCCATACAGCGGCGTTAAGTAGATCAACTTGCGCTTTGTCGTGGTTTACGACAATCTGCGATATCTCAGCATCACGGTCCAGCATATCCGATTTTATCACGACAATTTTTGGTACGGGCTTGCAGTTCCTCTTTCTATTTCTAAACTACTGGACAGACTGGTTAGGTAGAGCCACCACTGGAGAATGGAGCAGGATCTTGGCCAGCTTAGGGCCACTGATGAAGACGGAGAGAGGATGGTCAAATGGATACAATTCTGTTCTTTCTTCTCTCCTTCTTCATTTCCTCTTGTACCAGTTGGGCTGTGGAAGAAGATACTTAGTTCTGTTTCTCGCCTTTTTGGCGGCTATTTTCACTTGTTGTTGTAGCTCTTCTTTGATGCTATCTGTCCATCTTACTCTGGGTCTGCCTCTTCCGCTTCTCTCTTTTCCTCTTTTAATATATCCCTTGTGTGGTAAGGAATCATGCGGCATTCTTTCTAGATGGTCAAATCAGTTCATTTGTTGTTTCTGTATGTAACTTTGGCTTAGTTCAATGCCTACTCTTTCTAGATTCAGTTTATTTGTTGTTTCTGTATGTAACTTTGGCTTAGTTCAATGCCTACTCTTTCTAGATGGACAAATCATTTGTTGTTTCTGTATGTAACTTTGGCTTAGTTCAATGCCTACTCTTTCTAGATGGACAAATCAGTTTATTTGTTGTTTCTGTATGTAACTTTGGCTTAGTTCAATGCCTACTCTTTCTAGATGGACAAATCAGTTCATTTGTTGTTTCTGTATGTAACTTTGGCTTAGTTCAATGCCTACTCTTTCTAGATGGTCAAATCAGTTCATTTGTTGTTTCTGTATGTAACTTTGGCTTAGTCAATGCCTATCTAGATTCATTTGTTGTTTCTGTATGTAACTTTGGCTTAGTTCAATGCCTACTCTTTCTAGATGGACAAATCAGTTCATTTGTTGTTTCTGTATGTAACTTTGGCTTAGTTCAATGCCTACTCTTTCTAGATGGACAAATCAGTTCATTTGTTGTTTCTGTATGTAACTTTGGCTTAGTTCAATGTTCATTTGTTGTTTCTGTATGTAACTTTGGCTTAGTTCAATGCCTACTCTTTCTAGATGGACAAATCAGTTCATTTGTTGTTTCTGTATGTAACTTTGGCTTAGTTCAATGCCTACTCTTTCTAGATGGACAAATCAGTTCATTTGTTGTTTCTGTATGTAACTTTGGCTTAGTTCAATGCCTATCAGTTCATTTGTTGTTTCTGTATGTAACTTTGGCTTAGTTCAATGCCTACTCTTTCTAGATGGACAAATCAGTTCATTTGTTGTTTCTGTATGTAACTTTGGCTTAGTTCAATGCCTACTCTTTCTAGATGGACAAATCAGTTCATTTGTTGTTTCTGTATGTAACTTTGGCTTAGTTCAATGCCTACTCTTTCTAGATGGACAAATCAGTTCATTTGTTGTTTCTGTATGTAACTTTGGCTTAGTTCAATGCCTACTCTTTCTAGATGGACAAATCAGTTCATTTGTTGTTTCTGTATGTAACTTTGGCTTAGTTCAATGCCTACTCTTTCTAGATGGACAAATCAGTTCATTTGTTGTTTCTGTATGTAACTTTGGCTTAGTTCAATGCCTACTCTTTCTAGATGGACAAATCAGTTCATTTGTTGTTTCTGTATGTAACTTTGGCTTAGTTCAATGCCTACTCTTTCTAGATGGACAAATCAGTTCATTTGTTGTTTCTGTATGTAACTTTGGCTTAGTTCAATGCCTACTCTTTCTAGATGGACAAATCAGTTCATTTGTTGTTTCTGTATGTAACTTTGGCTTAGTTCAATGGATATCTCTTTCTATGACTTTGGCTTAGTTCAATGCCTATCATATTTCTTCTGTATGTTGCTTAGTTCAATGCCTACTCTTTCTAGATGGACAAATCAGTTCATTTGTTGTTTCTGTATGTAACTTTGGCTTAGTTCAATGCCTACTCTTTCTCTTATAATATCATTTTTGACTCTGTCTTTTCTGGTCACTACAAGCGCTTTTCTAAGACATCTCATTTATGTGGTGACAAGCTTTCTTTTATATTTAGTAGTAAGTGTCCATGTTTGGCATTGGTAACACAATGTTGAAATATTCCGATTACTTACGTTGAATGGTGATATCGTATGACGAAGGACAGTTCGACTACGTTCTTTCGGTGCGGCTACGCCTCATGTCATTCGGCGTGTGCTAAGGCCGCTATGATTAGGACTGCATCTGCCTTTCTTTGTTTGGATCCTTCAGTGTGATGAGATGTTAATTGGAATGATTCCACTGGCACGGGCGGTTGAGCAATTATGGATTTCAAATCCTTTTTCAGTGATACCGGGGCTTTCGATTAACTACAATTTCAATGTTGGAATGAATACACTCTATGTAAGATGTGTTTGGTGGTAAAAGGTATTGCTTTGAGTTGAAGTACAAGATATAGCCCTTCCACTATTTGCTTTGACTTGTTGCATCGAATGCCTATTTTATTTATTGATTTTGCCATATTCAGAGAAAGTTGTTTTCTTCTTCTTAATCTTTCCTTCCTCATTTGCCTTTCAGCGTTGAGGGAAGATATAATTTGCGGTCTTTTGCTTTTCTGTTCGCCTCTGCTGCTGTTATGGAGGACGTGAACTCCCATGGTATATGGTGGATAGGCGGCAGGAACCATTGCAGGCTATGTCTGAAAAGTGTTCCTTCTTGCAGTTTCCTCATATTCCAAGTCCGGCTTGTTGCAGGAGCTACTGAGTTAAGTGCTCTGTGCACACCGTGAGCTGTGTGTCTCATCCGTTTTGATCCTGCTTCGATATCCCGCTTGTTTACGATGAATGATGATATCGTATGACAGGGAACAGTTGGCTGTGTTCACTTTCTGCGCGGTTTCGCCTTATGTCTTTTGGCGTGTGCTGAGACTGCTACGATGGGGACTACAGTTACCTTTCTTTGTTTGGGAGATGAGTTAGTAATTCGGATGATTCCACTGGCACGGACGGTTGAGCAATTATGGATTTTAATTCGTTTGCTGTGATACCGAGGCCTTCCATAACCAATAACCAATAACCAATATGTTTCCTAGTGCTTCAAATATTCGACCGATCCATCTTTTTCGTGGTCAACCCTTGGGTCTGGTACTCTCACAACGTTTGTTGAAGGCTCGTTGCGTTGTGTTTTGTTCTTTCTGCCTTGTCACGTGGCCAAACCAGTTTATCTGTTGTTTCTTTATATATTCTATGGCTGGGCCTATTCCTAGCTTTTTTCGCAGTTCTTCATTTCTGATCTTATCTCTCAGACTGTTTCCTGTCATTCGTCTAACACATTTCATCTCTGTACAGGTTATTTTTCTTATTGTTCTTGCATCTAGGGTCCAGGTCTGGCATTGGTAGCACAACGTTGGGATGAATATTGTATTGTATAGTGCTCGTTTTGCCTCCAGAGTTATTTCCTTGTTGGACAATAGTGGTGATAACTGTCTTATGATTTGACAAGCTTTGTTGCATCTTGATTCTATCTCTGCTGTTTGAGACTTATCGTTTGTCATTAAACTTCCTAGGTATTTGAAATCCTCTACTTGTTTTAGTTGTCTACCTTCTATAATTATGTTGATGTTCTGTTTTAGTTGTCTGCCTTCTATAGTTATGTTGATGTTCTGTTTTAGTTGTCTGCCTTTTATAGTTATGTTGATGTTCTGTTTTAGTTGTCTGCCTTCTATAGTTATGTTGATGTTCTGTTTTAGTTGTCTGCCTTCTATAGTTATGTTGATGTTCTGTTTTAGTTGTCTGCCTTCTATAGTTATGTTGATGTTCTGTTTTAGTTGTCTGCCTTCTATAGTTATGTTGATGTTCTGTTTTAGTTGTCTGCCTTCTATAGTTATGTTGATGTTCTGTTTTAGTTGTCTGCCTTCTATTGTTATGTTGATGTTCTGTTTATTTTTGGCGACATTCATGACTTATGTTTTGTTGATGTTGATTTTCATGTTGTATTTTGTGCCTGAGATGGTGTGTTTGTTTAAGTGTTCTTGTAAGTCTTCTATTGTTTCATGTATTAGTGCCTGATCGTCTGCAAATACAAGCTCGTTGATCTCCTCTGTCTCTGATGGGTTGGCTAGCTTGCATATATGGTCCATGTATGTAATAAACAGTAGGGGGATAGTACGCACCCCTGTCTTACGCCTGATCTAACTTCGAAGTGGTCTGTGTAGCCTGCTGCTGTTCTGACCCTGCAGCTGCTGTTGACGTAGAGTCTTTTAATAAGGTTGATTAGATGTTGGCTTACTCCGTATGTTGTTAGTATCTCCCACAGTTGTTCTCTGTTTACTCTGTTGAATGCTTTTTCCTGCCTTTTATCTGTTGTTTCTTTATATATTATATGGCGGGGGCAATTCCTAGCTTTTTTTTCTCAGTTCTTGCATCTAGGGTCCAGGTCTGGCATTGGTAGCACAACATTGGGATGAAGATTGTATTGTAGAGTGCTCGTTTTGCCTCCAGAGTTATTTCCTTGTTGGACAATAGTGGTGATAACTGTCCGATGATTTGACAAGCTTTGTTGCATCTTGATTCTATCACTGCTGTTTGAGAATTATCGTTTGTCATTAGACTTCCTAGGTATTTGAAATCCTCTACCTGTTTTAGTTGTCTGCCTTCTATAGTTATGTTGATGTTCTGTTTTAGTTGTCTGCCTTCTATAGTTATGTTGATGTTCTGTTTTAGTTGTCTGCCTTTTATAGTTATGTTGATGTTCTGTTTTAGTTGTCTGCCTTCTATAGTTATGTTAATGTTCTGTTTTAGTTGTCTGCTTTCTATAGTTATGTTGATGTTCTGTTTTAGTTGTCTGCCTTCTATAGTTATGTTAATGTTCTGTTTTAGTTGTCTGCTTTCTATAGTTATGTTGATGTTCTGTTTTAGTTGTCTGCCTTCTATAGTTATGTTAATGTTCTGTTTTAATTGTCTGCCTTCTATAGTTATGTTAATGTTCTGTTTTAGTTGTCTGCCTTCTATAGTTATGTTAATGTTCTGTTTTAGTTGTCTGCCTTCTATAGTTATGTTAATGTTCTGTTTTAGTTGTCTGCCTTCTATAGTTATGTTGATGTTCTGTTTATCTTTGGTGACATTCATGACTTCTGTTAAAAGTACAAATGTCTAGCGTTTGTTCGCGTTCACCAGGTGACTATAAGTCCGCGGGCTGAAAGGGATTCCCCTAGAGTTTGTGACGTTTACAGCCTCTATGAGCAGGAGTGATTGTGGGTAAAATGACGTCAGACGTCTATAAATAGAGTAGTTGAAGAAATCACAAGCTTCGGGTGATCTCTGGAAATTCCTCTCAGCCCGTGGGCCTTAGATATAATTGGCTGTAGTTCTGGGTCATCGATCCCTACATGTAATCCATTCTGAAAAGTACGTTCTCCTTCTACCACATTTGAGCTTCCTGTGGGGCATTGGTCATGAAAAAACACTTTCAGCTCCCTGTGGGGCATAGGTCATGAAAAAACACTTTCAGCTCCATGTGGGGCATAAGTCATGAAAAAACACTTTCAGCTCCCTGTGGGGCATTGGTCATGAAAAAACACTTTCAGCTCCCTGTGGGGCATTGGTCATGAAAAAACACTTTCAGCTCCCTGTGGGGCATAGGTCATGAAAAAACACTTTCAGCTCCATGTGGGGCATAGGTCATGAAAAAACACTTTAAGCTTCCTCTGGGGCATAGGTCATGAAAAAACACTTTCAGCTCCATGTAGGACATTGGTCATGAAAAAACACTTTCAGCTCCCTGTGGGGCATAGGTCATGAAAAAACACTTTCAGCTCCCTGTGGGGCATAGGTCATGAAAAACACTTTCAGCCCCCTGTGGGGCGTTGGTCCTGAAAAAATACGTTCAGCTCCCTGTGGGGCATAGGTCCTGAAAAAACACTTTCAGCTCCCTGTGGGGCATAGGTCCTGAAAAAACACTTTCAGCTCCCTGTGGGGCATTGGTCCTGAAAAAATACGTTCAGATGCCTTTGGGACATAGGTCTTGAATAAACACTTTCAGCTCCCTGTGGGGCATAGGCCTTGAATAAACACTTTCAGCTCCTCGTGAGGCATTGGTCTTTAACAAACACTTTCAGCTCCATGTGGGGCATAGGCCCTGAAAAAACAATTTCAGCTCCCTGTGGGGCATTGGTCCTGAAAAAATACTTTCAGCTCCCTGTGCGGCATAGGTTCTGAAAAAACACTTTCAGCTCCCTGTGGGGCATAGGTCCTGAAAAAACACTTTCAGCTCCCTGTGGGGCATAAGTCCTGAAAAAACACTTTCAGCTCCCTGTGGGGCATAGGCCTTGAATAAAAAACACTTTCAGTTCCTCGTGAGGCATAGGTCTTGAATAAACACTTTCAGCTCCCTGTGGGGCATAGGTCTTGAACAAACACTTTCAGCTCCCTGTGTGGCTAGGGTCTTGAACAAACACTTTAAGCTCCTTGTGGGGCATTGGTCTTGAACAAACACTTTAAGCTACCTGTGGGGCATTGGTCTTGAACAAACACTTTAAGCTCCCTGTGTGGCTAGGGTCTTGAACAAACACTTTCAGCTCCCTGTGGGGCATTGGTCTTGAACAAACACTTTAAGCTCCCTGTGTGGCTAGGGTCTTGAACAAACACTTTCAGCTCCCTGTGAGGCATTGGTCTTGAAAAAACACTTTCAGCTCCCTGTGGGGCATTGGTCTTGAACAAACACTTTCAGCTCCCTGTGGGGCATTGGTCTTGAACAAACACTTTAAGCTCCCTGTGGGGTATTGGTCTTGAATAAACACTTTCAGCTCCCTGTGGAGCATAGGTCTTGAACAAACAAGTTCATCTCCCTGTGGGGCATAGGTCTTTGAACAAACACTTTTAGCTCCCAGTAGGGCATAGGTCTTGAACAATCATTTTCAGCTCCCTGTGGGGCATAGGTCTTGAACAAACACTTTCCAAACCATTCTGTTTCCTGTCATTCACTTAAGATCATTCCATAAAAGGTCAAGGTAAAGTACGAGACTAAATTCGACGTCCCAGGAAGCAAATTTTCACCCAAATAAGCTCGGCCGCCTAGTCCGGAGACTTCTGGATAGTGTCGCTTCAAGCAGCGAAACTCACGATCCGAGGCGGCATTCCTCACCTTCGACCACGGGGATATATTTTTTTCTAACCACGAGTACAATTCACACTGATTTCAGCTGAAAACGAATACGGGTTGTCCGAACGTCGGTAAACCAATTAAGTTCCATGTCTTCCCCATCATCTTAATCTCTGCTTCCACCTGTCTTCTCCGTGTATATTTCGGCCTTTAGAATTTCCTAGTAGACAAAAGGTGAGTCAGTGACCCTGGACTCCTTGTAGCTTTCTCCGAGGTTGCGTCATGTATCTCTTATTAGACAAAAGGTGAGTCAGTGACGCTGAACTCCTTGTAGCTTTCTCCGAGGTTGCGTCATGTATCTCTTATTAGACAAAAGGTGAGTCAGTGACCCTGGACTCCTTGTGGCTTTCTCCGAGCTTGCGTCATGTATCTCTTATTAGACAAAAGGTGAGTCAGTGACCCTGGACTCCTTGTAGCTTTCTCCGAGGTTGCGTCATGTATCTCTTATTAGACAAAAGGTGAGTCAGTGACCCTGGACTCCTTGTAGCTTTCTCCGAGGTTGCGTCATGTATCTCTTATTAGACAAAAGGTGAGTCAGTGACCCTTGACTCCTTGTAGCTTTTTTTCCGAGGTTGTGTCATGTATCTCTTATTAGACAAAAGGTGAGTCAGTGACCCTTGACTCCTTGTTGCTTTCTCCGAGGTTGCGTCATGTATCTCTTATTAGACAAAAGGTGAGTCAGTGACCCTGGACTCCTTGTTGCTTTGTCCGAGGTTGCGTCATGTATCTCTTATTAGACAAAAGGTGAGTCAGTGACCCTGGACTCCTTGTAGCTTTCTCCGAGGTTGCGTCATGTATCTCTTATTAGACAAAAGGTGAGTCAGTGACCCTGGACTCCTTGTAGCTTTCTCCGAGCTTGCGTTATGTATCTCTTATTAGACAAAAGGTGAGTCAGTGACCCTGGACTCCTTGTGGCTTTCTCCGAGCTTGCGTTATGTATCTCTTATTAGACAAAAGGTGAGTCAGTGACCCTGGACTCCTTGTAGCTTTCTCCGAGGTTGCGTCATGTATCTCTTATTAGACAAAAGGTGAGTCAGTGACCCTGGACTCCTTGTGGCTTTCTCCGAGCTTGCGTTATGTATCTCTTATTAGACAAAAGGTGAGTCAGTGACCCTGGACTCCTTGTAGCTTTCTCCGAGGTTGCGTCATGTATCTCTTATTAGACAAAAGGTGAGTCAGTGACGCTGAACTCCTTGTAGCTTTCTCCGAGGTTGCGTCATGTATCTCTTATTAGACAAAAGGTGAGTCAGTGACCCTTGACTCCTTGTAGCTTTCTCCGAGGTTGCGTCATGTATCTCTTATTAGACAAAAGGTGAGTCAGTGACCCTGGACTCCTTGTAGCTTTCTCCGAGCTTGCGTTATGTATCTCTTATTAGACAAAAGGCGAGTCAGTGACCCTTGACTCCTTGTAGCTTTCTCCGAGGTTGCGTCATGTATCTCTTATTAGACAAAAGGTGAGTCAGTGACCCTTGACTCCTTGTAGCTTTCTCCGAGGTTGCGTCATGTATCTCTTATTAGACAAAAGGTGAGTCAGTGACCCTGGACTCCTTGTAGCTTTCTCCGAGGTTGCGTCATGTATCTCTTATTAGACAAAAGGTGAGTCAGTGACCCTGGACTCCTTGTAGCTTTCTCCGAGGTTGCGTCATGTATCTCTTATTAGACAAAAGGTGAGTCAGTGACCCTTGACTCCTTGTAGCTTTCTCCGAGGTTGCGTCATGTATCTCTTATTAGACAAAAGGTGAGTCAGTGACCCTTGACTCCTTGTAGCTTTCTCCGAGGTTGCGTCATGTATCTCTTATTAGACAAAAGGTGAGTCAGTGACCCTTGACTCCTTGTAGCTTTCTCCGAGGTTGCGTCATGTATCTCTTATTAGACAAAAGGTGAGTCAGTGACCCTTGACTCCTTGTAGCTTTCTCCGAGGTTGCGTCATGTATCTCTTATTAGACAAAAGGTGAGTCAGTGACCCTGGACTCCTTGTAGCTTTCTCCGAGGTTGCGTCATGTATCTCTTATTAGACAAAAGGTGAGTCAGTGACCCTTGACTCCTTGTAGCTTTCTCCGAGGTTGCGTCATGTATCTCTTATTAGACAAAAGGTGAGTCAGTGACCCTGGACTCCTTGTAGCTTTCTCCGAGGTTGCGTCATGTATCTCTTATTAGACAAAAGGTGAGTCAGTGACGCTGAACTCCTTGTAGCTTTCTCCGAGGTTGCGTCATGTATCTCTTATTAGACAAAAGGTGAGTCAGTGACCCTTGACTCCTTGTAGCTTTCTCCGAGGTTGCGTCATGTATCTCTTATTAGACAAAAGGTGAGTCAGTGACGCTGAACTCCTTGTAGCTTTCTCCGAGGTTGCGTCATGTATCTCTTATTAGACAAAAGGTGAGTCAGTGACCCTTGACTCCTTGTAGCTTTCTCCGAGGTTGCGTCATGTATCTCTTATTAGACAAAAGGTGAGTCAGTGACCCTTGACTCCTTGTAGCTTTCTCCGAGGTTGCGTCATGTATCTCTTATTAGACAAAAGGTGAGTCAGTGACGCTGAACTCCTTGTAGCTTTCTCCGAGGTTGCGTCATGTATCTCTTATTAGACAAAAGGTGAGTCAGTGACCCTGGACTCCTTGTAGCTTTCTCCGAGGTTGCGTCATGTATCTCTTATTAGACAAAAGGTGAGTCAGTGACGCTGAACTCCTTGTGGCTTTCTCCGAGGTTGCGTCATGTATCTCTTATTAGACAAAAGGTGAGTCAGTGACCCTTGACTCCTTGTAGCTTTCTCCGAGGTTGCGTCATGTATCTCTTATTAGACAAAAGGTGAGTCAGTGACGCTGAACTCCTTGTGGCTTTCTCCGAGGTTGCGTCATGTATCTCTTATTAGACAAAAGGTGAGTCAGTGACCCTTGACTCCTTGTGGCTTTCTCCGAGGTTGCGTCATGTATCTCTTATTAGACAAAGAACCCTTATCTTTCCTGGATGGCAGATTTACTTTTTTTTCTTCTTTTCTTTGTATTGTCCATGTTTGTGAAGTTTTTGAGGCTTATTTGTTTCAAGTACAGGATAGCCATGCCCAACCCTCCTTAGTAGCCTCTTACGAACAAGCCTGGTAGGTAACAGCGCTATAATTCTGTACCCTCTGTCAGGTCCCTGCAGCACTAAAATGCGGTGAGTGGTCGGAAATGCTATGCGTTGCTATTTGCAGTAAAAACTGTTATTTTAGCGCCAGTCGGCACAACACACCCGTTTTTAGCGTGCGAGTATTTGATTTACAATAGAGTCAAAAAGTTAATTTTTCCGATCTGTATTGAAATAACAACTCTGACCTGAACACCACGTGACGACTGTGTGCATGCGGCGTATATTTTCTAACCCCACCAAAAAAAAACCGACAAATCTCCCAAAATGGGATAGCTGTAACGATTGATAGATCCTGACGCAAGCAGTCAGCTATGGTTCTCTAACCGCTTTCAGCCCAAGCATTACCCATCGTCTTAGCCGTAACTTCCTTCAGGGGAGACAAATAATAATAAATGAATATTATTATAGAGGGAAATTTCCGAGGCGATAATCAGCGAATCAATTCAGAGGAAGAGGTATGTTTACAGTACTCGGAAAAAATGACAAATAATCAACAACATAAAAAAAATATATATATTGTTCTTTGTTTTTTCCTGTTGATTATTTGTCCTTTTTTCCGAGTGCTGTAAACATACCTCTTCCACTGAATTGATCCACTTCCTTCAGTGTCGGCTCAAGTATCGGCAACTCGAGCATTTACCCTGGGCGCGCCATGTGCTTGGCGGCGCCATTAAGTTTTTTCCTTGTGAAATTTAAAAATAATTCTACTTAAAACGGGCGCCGCAGTTCAGCTAGCCGAGGGCGCCAGCAACGGTCTCTGACTTCCTTTAACCGTTCTCTCCACTTATGTTCTTGTTTCGTGATCCTTCCCTCACCCCATGACGTCACATAGGGCTTGTAGTTCTTTTCCCCATCTCTATTCCGGCGGGATGTTCAATCTTATCTAACGAGTCTGTGCCTGCCAACTTTGCTTCTCTTATAAGTGTTTTTTTAGTGTCTATTTACGTATTCCTCTTTTTCTCTATCCTGACGTTTCTCATACAAGAGCCTTTGTTTTTAAAATTCTCTTATTGTCTCTTCTCATCACATGTCCTACATACCCTCTTCGTTCCTTAATTGTAGATGAGATCGTTGGTTGCATGGCCATTTCTCTTATTTCAATATTAGTCTTGAATTCATTCCATTGTAGATGAGATCTTTGGTTGCATGGCCATTTCTCTTATTTCAATATTAGTCTTGAATTCATTCCATTGTAGATGAGATCTTTGGTTGCACGGCCATTTCTCTTATTTCAATATTAGTCTTGAATTCATTCCATTGTAGATGAGATCTTTGGTTGCACGGCCATTTCTCTTATTTCAATATTAGTCTTGAATTCATTCCATTGTAGATGATATCTTTGGTTTCACGACCATTTCTCTTATTTCAATATTAGTCTTGAATTCATTCCATTGTAGATGAGATCTTTGGTTGCACGGCCATTTCTCTTATTTCAATATTAGTCTTGAATTCATTCCATTGTAGATGAGATCTTTGGTTGCATGGCCATTTCTCTTATTTTAATATTAGTCTTGAATTCATTCCATTGCAGATGAGATCTTTGGTTGCATGGCCATTTCTCTTATTTCAATATTAGTCTTGAATTCATTCCATTGTAGATGAGATCTTTGGTTGCACGGCCATTTCTCTTATTTCAATATTAGTCTTGAATTCATTCCATTGTACACAGAGTATTTTTCTCAGACATTTGTCTTCAAAAGTGTTTTGTTTTTTCTTAATTTATTTTCACGTTTCACAGATTTCACATGCATAGGTTGTTAAAAAAAAAAAAAAAAGTGAAGTACCCCCGTCGCGCCAAGTGGAGTAGAGGGAATATGGTGTTAGTGACCGTAAATTTGATAGACCGTCGGCACATGATTTTTGGGGGAATGTGGTCGGTATTACGCCCGTGCCGTTTTACTTTCCAAGAAAAAAATCCGGTACCCATTAAAGGCTGGGCATAAGTAAGCGTTGATAATACGTTTAAGTTAATATTCTGTTTGGTTTCTTTATATCTATTGGCCTTTCGAGCCGTAGCCGGCCCATATGGCATAGACCAAGATACTCCTTCATCTGACACTTTGTTCTAGCAGTTTTCAATTCTTTTAAAGATATTTTATCAAATCTCGCCATTTGTCTCTGTTCTGTGCAAACAGCTCTATCTCATTGAGGGAGCCGATTCCTGCTGCTCTTGCCTCTCTCATCAATGTTCTTCTCAGTGTCTCTCTGGGTCTTCCTCTTTTTCTCTTACCTGTTGTTTCCCACATTAGGGCTTGCTTTGTTGTATTGGTTTCTTTGGTTATTATTTGTTATTCCTATGTTTTGTTCAGGTTTTTACACTTCATTGCTGCGTTTGCTGTCCTGCTCTGCATACCCAACTATGATACTGATACCACCCCAACCCAACCAATATCAACCCAACTATCATACAGATACCAACATATCCCAACCAATATCAACCCAACTATCATACAGATACCAACATATCCCAACCAATATCAACCCAACTATCATACAGATACCAACATATCCCAACCAATATCAACCCAACTATCATACAGATACCAACATATCCCAACCAATATCAACCCAACTATCATACAGATACCACCCCAACCCAACCAATATCAACCCAACTATCATACAGATACCAACATAACCCAACCAATATCAACCCAACTATCATACAGATACCAACGCAACCTAACCAATATCAAGCCAACTATCATACAGATACCAACCCAACCCAACCAATATCAACCCAACTATCATACAGATACCAACCCAATCTAACCAATATCAACCCAACTATCATACCGATACCAACCCAACCCAACCAATATCAACCCAACTATGATACCGATCCCAACCCAACACAACCAATATCAACCCAACTATCATACAGATACCAACACAACCCAACCAATATCAACCCAATTATCATACCGATACCAACATAACCCAACCAATATCAACCCAACTATCATACCGATACCACCCCAACCCAACCAATATCAACCCAACTATGATACCGATACCAACCCAACCTAACCAATATCAAGCCAACTATCATACAGATACCAACCCAACCCAACCAATATCAACCCAACTATGATTCTGATACCACCCCAACCCAACCAATATCAACCCAACTATGATACCGATACCACCACAACCCAACCAATATCAACCCAACTATGATACCGATACCACCCCAACCCAAACAATATCAACCCAACTATGATACCGATACCAACCCAACCCAACCAATATCAACCCAACTATGATACCGATACCAACCCAACCAATATCAACCCAACTATGATACCGATACCAACCCAACCCAAACAATATCAACCCAACTATGATACCGATACCAACCCAACCCAACCAATATCAACCCAACTATGATACCGATACCACCCCAACCCAACCAATATCAACCCAACTATGATACCGATACCAACCCAACACAACCAATATCAACCCAACTATGATACCGATACCAACCCAACCCAACCAATATCAACCCAACTATCATACCGATACCAACCCAACCCAACCAATATCAACCCAACTATCATACCGATACCAACTCAACCCAACCAATATCAACCCAACTATCATACCGATACCAACCCAACCCAACCAATATCAACCCAACTATCATACCGATACCAACTCAACCCAACCAATATCAACCCAACTATCATACCGATACCAACCCAACCCAACCAATATCAACCCAACTATCATACCTATACCAACCCAACCCAACCAATATCAACCCAACTATCATACCGATACCAACCCAACCCAACCAATATCAACCCAACTATCATACCGATACCAACCAATATCAACCCAACTATGATACCGATAAGTAATGACTTATCGACCAGCATATTATTGTCTACTTGTGGCAAGAGAAAATAAATCAAGTACATGCGGCAGTAATTAGCTTCTGACACTTCCTGTAGCATACTCGGACCGGTTGAGACTCATGAAATCACTCATGCACATAATGCAGCGCTGTCCAACGCGGCCCCATGGGTGCCATGGCGTCCTTGACATACTTTCATGTCGCTAAATTGTACACAGCCAATTTTAACGTTAATTAAAATTTCGCAATTTTGTTTGTAAGTCAAAGTACAATTTTTTTAGGGTTAAGATTTCATCATCATCATCATCATCATCATCATCATCATTGAGTTCTGTCTCCACATTGAAGGCTAGTTGCCTTGGAGGGCCATTCCGCCCTGTCTCTTGTTTTCATGTTGCTGGTTGTCATAGGTTGACTTGTCCATCTGTTGATGTTACTCGTCCATGTTAGTATTGGTCTGCCTCGGTCTGTGCCTCTTTTACCTTGTATATTCCCTTTCAGCGATTAATGAAGAGCATGCCCCAAAAATCGCATTTGTCTTGTTTGAATTGTGTTTAGTAGTTCTCTTTTCATATTTAGTTGTTTTAAAACTTCATCGTTTGTTTTCTTTTCTTTCTATCAAATTTTTCCTATTCTTCTATTTCTATTCTGTCTCTCGCTTTGATAGTGCAAGTTGTCATCGGCTGACTTGTCCATCTTTTGATGTTACTCGTCTATGTTAGTCTTGGTCTGCCTCTTTTACCTTCTATTTTTCCTTCCAAGATTACATCTAGTGGCTGCTGTGTCTTTTAACATGCCTCAAACTATAATTTGCCTTGTTTGAATTGTGTTTAGTAGTTCTCTTTTCATTTTTTTTGTTGTTTTAAGAATTCATCGTTTTCTTTTTTTTTTCTATCCAATTATTCATATTCTTCTTCTATAAATACACACTGACTTCAAATGCTCCAATTTTCTGTTGTGTTCCTGTCTAATGTCCATGTTTTTGCACCATACAGGAATGTTGAGAAGATGTAACATTTTGCTATTCTTAGTTTTAGGCCCGGTGTTATTTGCTTTGATGGTAATATACTTTTCATCACATTAAAATTACATTTTGCCATTTCTATTCTTTTGTTTATTTCAGTTTTACATTTTCCACCACTGGTTATATATGACCAAGGTAGTTGTAGCTCTGAACTGTCCTCAGGTCTATACCTTCAACTGTGATATCCACTGGTAGGTTTTGAGTGTTATCTTTGCTTATGATCATATTTTAATCTTTTAGATATCCATATCTAATCCATATTATTTTACATGTCAAGCTACACACAGAAACAACAAATAAACTGGTTTGCAAATCTAGAAAGAATGCCGGGTGATTTCTCACCATACAAAGTATAAATTAAAAGAGGATAAGGTAGAAGAGCAAGAGGCAGACCCAGAGTAAGATGGACAGACAACATAAACAAAAATGACTGAGCCGCCAAAAGTGCAAGAACCAGAGCTTTGTATTTCCCTCGACACCCGAACGGTTCAAGCGGAAGTAAAGAAAGTTAAGAGAGAACAAATCAGCGACAACTTAGTGGTTGCTATGACAACTTCTCTGGAAACTTCATCATTATCATCATCGAGTGCCTTCTCCGCAACGAAGGTTGGCTACCATGGAGCGCCATTCTGCCCTGTCTCTTGCTTTGATGGTGCAGGTTGTCATAGGTTGATTTGTCCATCTTTTGATGTTACTCGTCCATGTTAGTCTTAGTCTGTCTCTGCCTCTTTTACCTTGTATTTTCCCCTCCAGGATTACTTTTAGTAGGCTGTTGTGTCTTTTAACATGGCCCAAAAATCGCATTTGTCTTGTTTGAATTGTGCCTAGTAGTTCACTTTTCATTTTAAGTTGTTTTAAGACTTCATCGTTTGTTTTCTTTTCCTTCCATCCAATTCTACCTATTCTTCTATATACCCACATTTCAAAGGCTTTAATTCTCTGTTCTGTTTTCTTGTCTAATGTCCATGTTTCGGCACCATATAGGAATATTGAGAAGATGTAACATTTTGCTATTCTTAGTTTTAGCCCTGGTGTTATTTGTTTTGATGTTAGTATGTTCTTCATGACATTAAAATTACTTTTTGCCATTCCTATTCTTTTGTTTATTTCAGTTGTACATTTTCCATTACTGGTTATAGTATGTCCAAGGTAGTTGTAGTTCTGAACTGTCTCCAGGTCTATTCCTTCTATTTTGATATCCACTTGTGGGTTTTGAGTATCTTCTTTGTTTCTCTGGAAACGAGTCTCAACAAACTGTAAACTAATGAACTGATATCACCATTATAATGTTGTTACAAAAACTGCTATATTCTCCAGCTAACTTAAATGTAAATTTACATTACCAAATGCGTGTTTGCATGCTTACCACTGCCGCGTTCTTTGAGATCCAACACCGTACTCAAACAGATTAATATAATACGATTTGAGTGTCCGTCTCGTGCGCCTCGGCTCGCCGTGGCTGACAGTACCTTGCAAGCTCCTCAGCCATTCGCGAATCCCCGTTGCACGCGAGTAACACCCAGGCAACCCACAGATTGAAGAATGAATACCCACAATGCAACATTTATATACCAGCTTGGTAAAAGTTACGTTTTCACCGTGTAAGGAAAAGCTTATCGTGTCCAAGTGACGACAGCTCACAGTCTCTGTGTGTACCCTGCCCATAGATTTTCCTTTGCTTGGTAAGTTAGCTTAATAGTTTGTGTGCGCACGGGTTTTAGGATCGTGTTGGTAATTCCACAATGGATGCTGTTTTGTCTTCAATTTGCCAGTTCGTAAACTGATTCTGTTGACATCGGGGATAAAGGGACTTGAAGGTAAGTTTGTCGCGTGAGGACTTTCACACTACTTTTGATTTTTCTCATCCGCTTCTCCTTCTTCTGCGACATCATCTTCATCATTATTATAACCATCTTATTCTTCTTCTTCTTCTTCATCATCATTTTCCTCATCAGTCTTCTTCAATATGCTTTTCTTCTAATTCTCATCATCATTTCTTCTCCATCATCACCATCATCGTCGTCTTCTTCTTCCTCTTCTCATTCATTATCAAACCATCTTCTTCTTCTCCTCCTTATGAACAATATTTCGAATTGGATGGAAAGAAAAGAAAAACGATGAAGTTTTAAAACAACTGAAAATAAAAAGAAAAGTATTGAATACAATTAAGACAAGACAAATGAAATTTTTGGGGCACGTTAAAAGACATAACAGCCTACTAAAAGTAATATTGGAAGGGAAAATACAAGGTAAAAGATTCAGAGGCAGACCAAAACTAACATGGGCGAGTAACATCAAAAGATGGACAAGTCAATCTATGATAACCTGCACCATCAAAGCAAGAAACAGAGTAGAATGGCGATCCGTGGTAGCCAATCTTCGTTGCGGAGAAGGCACTCTATAATGATGATGATGTTGATGATGATGATGATGAATAAGTTCATCCATATACTCCATCAATATCATCTTCTACTTCATCTTCTATTTCCTTCATTATTATTATCATCATTATCATCATCTTCATATTCCCCCTCACTGACTACAACTTTAGATTTCCCTTAAATAGTCGTTAATAGCGTGTAGATGTGTTGTATCGTTGTTTACAGACAGTTTGCGTTATTTTGCGCTTTTTTTGCCATCGCATTTCCGACTTTGGCGAGTTATACCATATTGCCCCCCCCCCCCCAATCTTTTATTCCTACCAGATTGGCTTCAGTGTATTCAGGTCCCGGCCTGTTATAGGAAGGTTGGCTAGGATCTTGGTCATATTTGGTTCACTTATCCAGATGTAAACAGTTACAGTTGATTCGCTAATTTTTTTCAGCTCAATCTGTGTGGGTGTACTGATCTTATCTTATATTACCATATCTTATCTTATATTACCATATATTATCTTATGTCATATTACCATATCTTATCTTATATTACCATATCTTATCTTATATTACCATATATTATCTTATGTCATATTACCATATCTTATCTTATATATTTTTTACCAAATCTTATATTATATATTATCTTATCACATCTTACCATATTTTATCTTATATCTTATCTTATCTTACCATATCTTACCATAACTTACCATATCTTATTTTATATCTTATCTTATCTTATCTTATCTTATCTTATCTTATCTTATCGTATCATATCTTATCTTATCTTATCTTATCTTATCTTATCTTATCTTATCTTATCTTATCTTATCTTATCTTATCTCTCTCTCTCTCTCTCTCTCTCTCTCTCTCTCTCTCTCTCTCTGCGATCAGGACTCAATCAGAGTAGGACGTCCAGACTCTCATACGAAGACAGCTGTCTGTTTAAGCCTGTTAGATCCACTCCGATTGAGTACCCGTTAAAACGTTGCACTGTGTTCTGCGCCAGTGGTCCAGTGCATCTTTTTTTAGCCAGCATTTTTTCAGGTTTGCTTTCCTTAGCCTTTGATTGTCCCCAATCTTCCTGCAAGGCAGCAGTTGATCTTTTCTGTAGGGGGATTCTGCCCTTAGATGGTCGGCCCTCCCAGGTATACGAGCACCATCTGCCCGAGTCACTAGAGGTGACTAACACAGACATGCGACTTGTAATATGAGGAAACTGCAACAAGGAACACTTTTCATGCACAGCCTCCAACTGTTCCCGCCGCCTATCCCCATATACCGGTAAGTCACGTCCTCTTGAAAATGATGATCGTCGTAGCACTTGATGATGTTAGGCCATCGTTGATGACTCCAATTCCGAACATATAGACACACAGTCAGTCGTCAAATTATCCCCGTCGCACATCAAACAGCAAACCGTAAGATTTGCGCACGGCCGTTTAGGGCCTTATTATATGTTATTTTATATCTATCTTATCTTACCACATCTTTCCATATCTTATATCTTATCTTATGTTACCATATCTTACCAAATCTTATCTTATATATCATACGATCTTACCAAATCTTATTTTATATCTGATATCTTATCTTATCTTATAATTTATCTTATTATGTTTTATCTTATCATATGTCATATGTTATCTTATCTTACAATATTTTATCTTATCTTATCATATCTATCTTATCAATTATTATTTTATCTCATCTCATATATCAAAATATAATATTTGCTAGAACTTTAATTAGATTTTATTTTTGCCCTTACCCTCCCCAATGCTATTCAATAGTTATGGAATTATGTATTATAAGGAGGCTATGATTGTGTACCTCACCATACGGCACAGCCACAAATGGTGTGCGCAGCAGCTAGGGTTTTCTTGTGTATTCTACTGGAATGTAGATAGAGGAAGATGCAGGAGCCTGCAAGACGACTACCTCCAGCACACGCATGGAGATTGAAGGCTGAGACGGAAGTTATCACGTGGCTTTTAAAAGACCAACAACACATGCGGTCATGTTAACTGACTCAGGAAACTTGCTATACCAGATTGATAAGAACACACTCCGCAGGGAATGGGTGCACCTACTCGGCATGTCCGCAGGGAATGGGTGCCCCTACTCGACATGTCCACAGGGAATGGGTGCACCTACTCGACATGTCCGCAGGGAATGGGTGCACCTACTCGACATGTCCACAGGGAATGGGTGCACCTACTCGACATGTCCGCAGGGAATGGGTGCACCTACTCGACATGTCCGCAGGGAATGGGTGCACCTACTCGACATGTCTCATGCTAACAGCCTAACTTGGATACACATATACATACACATATACATACACATATACATAACTCCCTGACCATGAGATATTTCGTGGCAATGAGATAGTCGACAGGAAGGCGAGTTCTGCCATTGTGCAAGAAACCTTAAATTTCGATTGGGCACTATGGCACTTCTTCCTCTTCTTTCCTTCCTCATTTGCCTTTCAGCTTTCCTTTTGTCTTTTGCTCTCCTGTTCGCTTCTGCTGCTATTACGTTTCTTCTTCTTCTACCTTTCAGCTCCCTGTGGAGCATAGGTCTTCAACAAACACTTTCCAAACCGTTCTGTTTCTTGCCATTCTTTTAAGATCGTTCGGTGTCTTCCCCATCATCTTCATCTCTATTTCTATCTGTCTTTTCCAAGAATTCCTCGGTCTTGACCGTCCGCGGTGCCCCAACGACCCACAGGGCTATAATATGAGGAAGATGACGTATTAGTCAGGTTAGGTGTTGGCCCTACAACCAGAGGGTAAGCGTTTCGAACTACATTTAAAACTATTAAGTTTTCTACAGGTGATATCTAACACCTAATCTTATCAAAGACGGAGGATAGTAAGGAGGCCCTGTGTTCATGTTAAGCACGTAAAAGAAATCCTAGCAGTTGAAAACCGAAAACTGTAGGCTGTATGTCTCTGCCTGGGACAAATAACAAAAAACAATATAAAAAAAATAATTTCCATTATTACTTAGTCAGTTTTCGTTATCTACCCACATGTCCCTCGTTAGTGCTATCACAGCTGTATGTCACAGATACTTTAGTTGTTTTGCTTATTTATATCTTGCCAGAAATCTAAATTACACGCGCATCTTTTGTTATACATTTAAGTTTAATAGAAGTTACTATAACTTAACATGTAGAAACTTTTATGGTTAAACAAGTAATTTTACATTGCCCGAAAGTTTCAAATTTACCAATTTGAAAAAAAAATCTTTTTTTGTTACGAACAATATTCTATTTTGGGTGGCTGGGGTGGTCTAGAGATACAATGTCGGCCTCAGGACAGGAAGGACCCGGGTTCAAAACCCGTCAGAAGCGGAGGTGATTTTTCGAAAATAGGAAAAAGTAATCCGTGGTTTCTTTATGACGTTACTCTCCCCTGATCTCTTTGTTAGTGGTATCCGGTGTCTAGCCTTCTTGGGTAGCGGCAACAATCAGGAGGTCCCGTGTACATTCGCGCACGTTAAATATCCCTTGGCAGTTAATATTGAAAGAGTAGACCATAAATATGGTCGCTGTCTGGGCAAAATTATCAGCAGAAAAATGCCCGCACAGTTCTACGGAGTTCGTGCACATGGGCTAGGATTATCCCCGGATCTTCTCAAGATTTTCGAAGGAGATCAGAGCACCTATGGGCTCGTCCGGTGGGCAGTGATGATCTATCATAAAAACAAACATGCATTCTGCTTAAAATATCATTTGTACAAAAAATATTTTTTCGAGTTAAAATTGTTTATTTGTCCGTGTATGTCTCAACTTAAAACCACTTCCATAAAATATTGATTGCAAGAATGAGTGGAATGTACTAGTCTCCGGACACCGACACACACAAAAAATGCTGCAACATTTCCAAAGTTGTAACTAAAATGCCATTTTTATAGTAAAGCAAGCAGCTGTGTATGGAGTTCTTGTGCAGTGATGAGATCCTCTTGTTTTATCAGGAAAGCGATCAGAAATGAAAGTGAACATTTCCCGAGTATAGTAGCGAGGGCTCAAATACAAAATGCGCCAAGTTTAATTAAGTTGACCAGCAGTGATCATCATCATCATGTGCATGGCTGGCGTAAACGATCATGTCTTTCCATATTTTCTCTGTGCCCAGTGCACCGCATCAATTCTGCTGTTGAATGTTTACAGTGACATGACGCCAAGCTAGATATAGTATCGTCTCTCGTTGTTGTCATCGTTCCTCTTTCCCTGTATTTTGCCAGTTGTAGCCAAGTACTACAACTTTCCCTCTTCACCTTTTCCTCATGATGTGTCCGAAAAATGTCAATTGTTTCTTTCTGATGTTTTTTTTTTAAACTGACTTTTTTTCTGATTTTGACACCAACGTTGCCTCGAATGTTGCTGAGTTGTTTTTTCTTTTTATTTTTGTTCTCCACGTGTTACGATCTGATAGCTCAGTGGTTAGTGAACTGGACTACAAAGGACAAGGGGTAGGGTTCGATCCCAACCGACGGCTTCCAGGTTCACCCAGCCTTTAATGGGTACCGGATTTTTCTGGGAAAGTAAAGCGCATGGGCGTAATACCGACCACATTACCCCAAAAATCATGTGATGAAGGTCTATAAAATGTATAGTCACTAACACCATATTCCCTATACGCCACTTGGCGTGACAGGGGCTCTTTACTTTTTTTTTTTTTTTTAACGTGTTACGATCTGGTGTCAGATTTCCCCAGTTTCTTTCGCTGATAGAGAATACACTCAAGGAAGCTCTGAAAACATCTTTATAACTTAGCACTTGTCTGTCCCATGTGCATAACCACAAACTCATAAACGTGTTTGTACATGAACCGGAAATACAAGCACATATTCTTTCATTCATTCATTTTCCTCTCCTACCGAAGACGGCACATAGGGCGGAAGTCATAGTTCTCCACGATTAAAGTTCTGCTGCTAGTTCTTGTAGTTCTTTGTTGTTTCGTAGTCCAATGTGTGAGGTTTCCCTATTAATTTTTCTGCTTTGAGATTCTCTTAGTCTGCCTTGTTTTCTTTTACCAGATAGTTTCCACATGAATACCTGATGGGGAAGTCTTTCTTCATTCATTCTCAGCACATGACCGATGTATTCCCAACGCTGCCTTCTTATAAAGCTCGACACGTACCCTTATTTTGATTCCTCTCTTATCTGTTCGTTTGAAATGTATTCTTTACAGCTTGTGTTTGAGATCATACGAAGACATTTGTTTTCAAATACATTTAATTTCCTATCTAAAGTCTTGGTGGATTTCCAACTTTCACATCCATAAAAACACGTTTGTGGATACAAATAACAAATAAAAACAGTTTACATCATCATCATCATGTGCCTTACCGGTTGGCGTAGGTGATCATGTCCCTCCACAATATTCTTGACCCACAGTGCATCGTATCAGTTCTGTTGTTGACTGTTTTCCATGCCATGACACCAAGCTATCCAGTATTTTCTCTCTTTGTCGTCCGCGATCTCTTTTTCCTTTTGTTTTGCCAGTTGTAACCAAGTATTCCAACTTTCCTCTTCTCATGATGTGCCCGAAAAATGTTGATTGCTTCTTTCTGATGTTTTTTAACAGCTCCCTTTTTGTGTTGGCCTCCTTGAGAACTTCCTCATTGGTCTTTTTATCTGTCCAGGGAACTTTCAACATTCTTCTGAGAAATCCCATCTCTGTGGCCTCCAATCGTCTTTTCATTTGTTTGTCTACTGTCCATGATTCGCTTCCATAGGTGAGAATAGTTTACATAAACACACAATATTTGCGTTTATTTTAGACAGATCATGTTCTTTGTACAACGAACAATACCATAGTGATTGTGCCCTCTCATAAGCACATTTCTTAGTATGAGGCACGCCCACCACACACTAATAAAGAAGGGCTCATGCACGAACTCTGTAACACCGGCGATGACCTTGTCCCCCACCTCATTTTGCGACATACGTGCCAAGTGACAGGTATTAGGACCCCGGTAGCCGCACGGACATGCCATATGACAATGGACAGGGCCCCTGTAGCCACACGGACATGCCATATGACAATGGACAGGGCCCCTGTAGCCACACGGACATGCCATATGACAATGGACAGGGCCCCTGTAGTCACACGGACATGCCATATGACAATGGACAGGGCGCCTGTAGCCACAAGGACATGCCATATGACAATGGACAGGGCCCCTGTAGCCACACGGACATGCTATATGACAATGGACAGGTCCCCTGTAGCCACACGGACATGTCATGTGACAATAGACAGGGCCCCTGTAGCCACACGGACATGCCATATGACAATGGACAGACCCCCTGTAGCCACACGGGCGAATAAATACACATAAACACCAACATAAAGTACACACAGTACATAAAAACCTCATAAAAGCACGTGTGTACATAAACACTCGGTAAAACACTCACGCCTACATTAACACCCTATAAAACAACCATATTGACATAAACATCCCATAAAACAACCATATTGACATAAACACCCCATAAAAACGTATGCGAACTGAGACAACCCACGAAGACATTCCTATATTCCATGAATTATTGCCGTTCTTTTCCATAAACAGCAATGTTGCTTGCCAGTAATTAAACACATCATCATCATCATCAATTACCAGGCCTGCTGGCGTAGGTGATCATGTCTCTCCACAGCTTTCGACCTCGACAGTTATTTTTATCATTTCAGTTGTTGACCTTCTGCCAAGCCATTCTCTTAAGCTGTCTGGTATTTTTTCTCTTTGCTTCCTTCTTCTCTTCGTCTCTCAATTTTTCCAGTTGTTACAATATATTCTAGATTTTCCCTTCTCATTACATGGTCAAAAAATGATGATTGTTTCTTCCTAATATTGGAAATTAGCCCTCTTTTTGCTTTGGCCTCTTTCAGAACATTTTAATTACGCTTCTTAGCTGTCCATGGTATTCTCAACATTCTTCTGTAAAACCACATTTCTACAGCTCCAGTGATTTTCTTGTCTGTTGTCGTATTGTCCATGATTCACATCCATATGTTAAGACTGGCTCTGCAAAACATTTAAGAACTCTTTTTCTTGTTTCTATTGTCAAAAATGGATTGCATAGTATCTTCCTCATTTTTTGGGAAGCTGCTTATGCCTGAGCCAACATGTATCTCACCACTTTTGTAAATCTTCCGTCTGAGGTTAACAAAGTTCCCAAAATATTTAAATTCATTTACCTGTTTTAATATTGTTCCACTTGTCTTTATTTTGCACTGAGGTGATGTCTTTTTCTTTGTTGTTACCATTACTTCTGTCTTTTTACTATTAAGGCTGAGTCCTTTATTTTTACTTTCTTTCACTATAATGTCCAACATTTCTTGTAACTCATTTTCACTCTTAGTGATTATGACTATCATCAGCATAAAATAAGTACGCCAAGTGGCGTACAGGGAAATATGGTGTTAGTGACCCTATATTTTACAGACCTTCAGCACATGATTTTTGGGGTAATGTGGTCGGTATTACGCCCGTGCTATTTACTTTCCCAGAAAAAAATCCGGTACCCATTTAAAGCTGGGTGAACCAGGAAGCCGTCGGTTGGGATCGAACCCCACCTCTTGTCCTTTGTAGTCCAGTTCACTAATCACTGAGCTATCGCGACTCCTATCATCAGCATACATTCGATTATTTATATTATGACCTCCAATTGTTATTCCAGGCATGCCCCTTATGGATCTTAAAATAATCTCACTATAAATATTAAACAAATCTGGTGACAGCACACAACCTTGTCTAACACCCTGTTTTATTTGTTGAAACATTCCCAATTGATAAATTAAACAAACAGGAAATTGGAAATAGACAAAAGCCTCTCAAGGTGATTACAGTTCTTTTTTCTTTCCTTCACATCACACGGTGCTTTTATTTATTTTCGGACCTTGTAAGTTTTCATTTAATTGTCTGTTATTTAAAAAAAAATAATTGTCTTCTTTGTTTATATGTCTGGTTTTTTGTTTTTTTTTAAATAATCGAATGCTTTTTAGAAAAATGTCTGCCCATGTTTAATTGTATGCCTTTGTTTAATTGTTTTTGTAAAAATTGTCTGCTTTTGTGAAATTGTCTTGTTTTGTTATATGTCTGATTTTGTTTAGTTTTCTGCTTTTGTTTAATTGTTTGTTTTTAAAAAAACTGTCTGCTTTTTTTTTGGTTGTTTGTTTTTTTTATAATTGTCTGCTTGTTTTTAATCGTCTTGTTCTTGTTTACCTGTCTGATTGTGTTTCTCTGATTTTTAACAAAATTGTCTGGTTTTGTTTAATTATCTTTTTTTCTTTAATGCTTGTCTTCTTTTGTTAATGTCTGGCTTTGCTAGGTTGTATGCTTTTACTTCATTGTTAACCTTCTGTTGATTACCTACTTCTGATTCATTTTCTATTTTGTTTTTGTCTTATTTATGTTCAATCAATATTCCATGTCTGTTGTTTATTTCTTTTAGCTGCTTTTTTTTGGTTGGTGTCTGCTTTTGTTGCTCTTTGTCGGATTTTCTTTTGTTGTTTGAAAGTCTGTATTGTGTTTGTTGTATGCAGCGTTTTTTGTTGTCTGTTGCTCTATGCTTTAACTGTTATTTTTGTCTATTTTTGTTTTATTTCTGTTTTGTTTCTTTGTCTGCTTCTGATGAATTTATGATTTGTTCATGGCTGAAGTTTAATTTTCTGTTATTCTTTTATTCTATTGCATTTTGTTTTCGTTTAATCGCCAACTTTGTTTGATAGTATGGTTTTGTTTAATTGTCAGTCTCCTCACTGTCTGTTCTTGTCTTGCTGTCTTGTTATTTTCTTTTTGTCATTATTTTTTGTCATTTCTTTAAGTCATTATTTTTTTGTCATTTTTTTTGGTCATTTTTTTTCAATGTCTGTTCTTGTCTTGCTGTCTTGTTATTTTCTTTTTGTCATTATTTTTTGTCACTTCTTTTTGTCATTATTTTTTTTCATTGTCTGTTCTTGTCTTGCTGTCTTGTTATTTTCTTTTTGTCATTATTTTTTGTCATTTCTTTTTGCATTTCTTTTCGTCATTATTTTTTTTCATTGTCTGTTCTTGTCTTGCTGTCTTGTTATTTTCTTTTTGTCATTATTTTTTGTCATTTCTTTTTGTCATTTCTTTTCGTCATTATTTTTTTTCATTGTCTGTTCTTGTCTTGCTGTCTTATTATTTTGTTTTTGTCATTTTTTTTTCATTGTCTGTTCTTGCCTCATGGTCTGCAATTTCATTTTTCATTGTATGTCCTTTACGTCATTGCAGCGTGTTATTATGATTTGTTGTTTAAAATAAGGATATCAACAGCAAGAGGTGCATTCGTTGCGCTGGGAAACATATGGAAACCCAAAGAGGGGATACAAACATACATATTTAATTAAAAAAAAAAAAATTAAATAAATAAACTAGAATGTTAAAGTCAGTCCTATTGTATGGCTGTGAAACAAGGAGAACTACAAAAATGACAATCATGAAGATACAGACCTTCATTAATGGATGCTTACACAGAATAAAAGAATGGAAATGGCAGGACAAAATCACTAACATAGAATTATGGAAATCTACCAGTCAAAAACTAGTGGATAAAGAGATACATCGAAGACGATGGGGCTGGATAGGACACACACTACGGAGCCCAACTGAGAGTATTACACAACAGGCCTTCTTCTGGAATCCCCAAGGAAAAAAGACAAAGAGGAAGACTAAAATATTCTCGGGGAAGACAGTTGGAGACGGAGTAAAAGATGATGGGGAAGACATGGGGTGAACTTAACAGAATGGCAAGAAACAGAACAGCTTGGAAAGTATTTGTTTGAAGACCTATGCTCCACAGGGAGCTTAAAAGTAGAAGAAGAAGAGGAAGACGAAGAAGAAGATTTTATTTTTATTACTTTTTAAAATTGTCTGGTCTTACCTCATTTTCATTTTTCATTAACTCTTTCGGTACGGATGGTTTTTATCAATTTAGCGATAGAGATTTCAGAGACATTATTTTTTCATGGTTTTAAATATTAGTCTATATGTTTATATTTATCTATCACATAACATATTATATATGAATTTTTAGATAATTAAACAAGGAATTAGATTTCATCAATACCACGATGATACAAGACATATAACTAGAATATGGTTTGATGACAGTTTACACTAATCAAATTGAGAGTGACGCACTGTGCGGCTAAACGTACGTGACCGAAATCGGCATGGCGCTTGCTGCGTCGAAACGTATTCTTCTACTTCTACCTTTTTAGCTCCCAGTGGAGCATAGGTCTTCAACAAACACTTTCCAGGTCGTTATGTTTTTTGCCATTCTTTTAAGATCATTCCATGTCTTCCCCATCATCTTCATCTCTGCTACGATCTGTCTTCTCCAACAATTTCTTGGTCTTCCTCTTTGTCTTTTCCCCTGGGGATTCCAAAAAAGGGCCTGTTGTGTAATACTTGGCTTCCATAGTGTGTGTCCTATCCAGCGCCATCGTCTTCGCTGTATCTCTTTATCCACTGGTGTTTGACTGGTACATTTCCATAATTCTATGTTAGTGATTTTGTCCTGCCATTTCCATCCTTTTATTCTACGTAAGCATCCATTAATGAAAATCTGTATCTTCGTGATTGTCAATTTTGTTGTTCTCCATGTTTCACAGCCATATAATAGGACCGCCTTAACATTTGAGTTGAAACTTTTTATTGTTATTTTATATATATAAATATAAATAATCAACTTGAAATGACTGTACAAGGGTCATTTGCAAAGTATATTTTTTAAGTGAGCATCTGAGCAAGATAACTAAGATATCAATGATAAACATCTGTGCATCAGTTACGCAAGCTACATTTCGCTTTTGATTTCCGTGGCAGGTTGTATCTGTGATCAAATTTGTCAAGGACACAGCTGCCACTTAATTGTACATTTGTTATAACTAATATATTGAAGTGTAAAAAGTGAAGGTTCCATCCACGCCTTGCTAGGCGTATGGGAATATGGTGTTAGTGACAATTTTTTTCTATGACCACGTCACATTTTTGGGGGATGTGGTCGGTATCAAGCCGGTTTTACTTCCTAGAAAAAATCTCTGGTACCAATTTTTAGAAACTGGGTGAACCGCGGAGCCTTATCAGTCCAAAAAGAAAAAATCCCAATCATTGCAGTGGATCTTCAAGTATACAAGGAAGCAAAACAAGTGTTAATTACAGAGGGTGAGGTGAAATAGTTGCGTGGGGTCATCATCATCATCGAGTGCCGTCTTCGCAACGAAGGTTGGCTATCATGGATCCCCATTCCACCTGTTTCTTGCTTTGATGGAGGAGGTTGTCATAAATTGACTTGTTCATCGTTTGATGTTACTCGTTCATGCGTGGGGTAGCTAATTCTTTAAAATGTATGCTCCATAAGCCATGTGAAGTAATCATCGGCGAGTCGGAGGCGAGATAACCCCCTTCCCGGGTAGATGTAAGCCGTTAGCCTAAAAATGACAACACATCTAGGTAAAGGTCAAGTCTGATTATAAATCACTGCTGTGTAGTGGGTTTACCCGTTCACGGAATAGACTTCGGGGTGTAAACCATGTGGGAAAATTCGGAGATGGAGTCACTAAGGTAGTTCAGTGTTGATTTCAACATTGCTCTGGCAACTCCAGCGACGCAGTTGGCACCAAATTCTTCTAGCCCTGTCAGAACTTCGCATCGCTGGGCTGCGTGGAGAGAAGAAACATGTTGCATGGGCTCGGCTGCGTGGAGAGAAGAAACATGTTGCATGTGGTCGGCTGTGTGGAGAGAAGAAACATGTTGCATGGGCTCGGCTGTGTGGAGAGAAGAAACATGTTGCATGGGCTCGGCTGTGTGGAGAGAAGAAACATGTTGCATGGGCTCGACTTTGTGGAGAGAAGAAACATGTTGCATGGGCTCGACTGTGTGGAGAGAAGAAACATGTTGCATGGGCTCGACTGTGTGGAGAGAAGAAACATGTTGCATGTGGTCGGCTGTGTGGAGAGAAGAAACATGTTGTATGGGCTCGGCTGTGTGGAGAGAAGAAACATGTTGCATGGGCTCGACTTTGTGGAGAGAAGAAACATGTTGCATGGGCTCGACTGTGTGGAGAGAAGAAACATGTTGCATGTGGTCGGCTGTGTGGAGAGAAGAAACATGTTGCATGGGCTCGACTTTGTGGAGAGAAGAAACATGTTGCATGTGGTCGGCTGTGTGGAGAGAAGAAACATGTTGCATGGGCTCGACTGTGTGGAGAGAAGAAACATGTTGCATGTGGTCGGCTGTGTGGAGAGAAGAAACATGTTGCATGGGCTCGACTTTGTGGAGAGAAGAAACATGTTGCATGTGGTCCTTTTTAGCTCCCAGTGGAGCATAGGTCTTCAACAAACACTTTCCAGGTCGTTCTGTTTTTTGCCCTTCTTATAAGATCATTCCATGTCTTCCCCATCATCTTCATCTCTGCTACGATCTGTCTTCTCCAAGAATTTCTTGATCTTCCTCTTTGTCTTTTCCCCAGGGGATTCCAAAAAAGGGCCTGTTGTGTAATACTTGGCTTCCGTATTGTGTGTCCTATCCAGCGCCATCGTCTTCGCTGTATCTCTTTATCCACTGGTATTTGACTGGTACATTTCCATAATTCTATGTTAGTGATTTTGTCCTGCCATTTCCATCCTTTTATTCTACGAAAGCATCCATTAATGAAAATCTGTATCTTCGTGATTGTCAATTTTGTTGTTCTCCATGTTTCACAGCCATATAATAGGACCGCCTTAACATTTGAGTTGAAACTTTTTATTGTTATTATATATATATATAAATATAAATAATCAACTTGAAATGACTGTACAAGGGTCATTTGCAAAATATATTTTTTAAGTGAGCATCTGAGCAAGATAACTAAGATATCAATGATAAACATCTGTGCATCAGTTACGCAAGCTACATTTCGCTTTTGATTTCCGTGGCAGGTTGTATCTGTGATCAAATTTGTCAAGGACACAGCTGCCACTTAATTGTACATTTGTTATAACTAATATATTCAAGTGTAAAAAGTTAAGGTTCCATCCACGCCTTGCTAGGCGTATGGGAATATGGTGTTAGTGACAATTTTTTTCTATGACCACGTCACATTTTTGGGGGATGTGGTCGGTATCAAGCCGGTTTTACTTCCTTGAAAAAATCTCTGGTACCAATTTTTAGAGACTGGGTGAACCGCGGAGCCTTATCAGTCCAAAAAGAAAAAATCCCATTCATGGCAGTGGATCTTCAAGTATACAAGGAAGCAAAACAAGTGTTAATTACAGAGGGTGAGGTGAAATAGTTTCGTGGAGTCATCATCATCATCGAGTGCCGTCTTCGCAACGAAGGTTGGCTATCATGGATCCCCATTCCACCCTGTTTCTTGCTTTGATGGAGGAGATTGTCATACATTGACTTGTTCATCGTTTGATGTTACTCTTTCATGCGTGGGGTAGCTAATTCTTTAAAATGTATGCTCCATAAGCCATGTGAAGTAATCATCGGCGAGTCGGAGGCGAGATAACCCCCTTCCCGGGTAGATGTAAGCCGTTAGCCTAAAAATGACAACACATCTAGGTAAAGGTCAAGTCTGATTATAAATCACTGTTGTGTAGTGGGTTTACCCGTTCACGGAATAGACTTCGGGGTGTAAACCATGTGGGAAAATTCGGAGATGGAGTCACTAAGGTAGTTCAGTGTTGATTTCAACATTGCTCTGGCAACTCCTGCGACGCAGTTGGCACCAAATTCTTCTAGCCCTGTCAGAACTTCGCATCGCTGGGCTGCGTGGAGAGAAGAAACATGTTGCATGGGCTCGGCTGTGTGGAGAGAAGAAACATGTTGCATGGGCTCGGCTGTGTGGAGAGAAGAAACATGTTGCATGGGCTCGACTTTGTGGAGAGAAGAAACATGTTGCATGGGCTCGACTTTGTGGAGAGAAGAAACATGTTGCATGGGCTCGACTTTGTGGAGAGAAGAAACATGTTGCATGGGCTCGGCTTTGTGGAGAGAAGAAACATGTTGCATGGGCTCGACTTTGTGGAGAGAAGAAACATGTTGCATGTGGTCGGCTGTGTGGAGAGAAGAAACATGTTGCATGGGCTCGACTTTGTGGAGAGAAGAAACATGTTGCATGGGCTCGACTTTGTGGAGAGAAGAAACATGTTGCATGTGGTCGGCTGTGTGGAGAGAAGAAACATGTTGCATGTGGTCGGCTGTGTGGAGAGAAGAAACATGTTGCATGTGGTCGGCTGTGTGGAGAGAAGAAACATGTTGCATGGGCTCGACTTTGTGGAGAGAAAACATGTATGGGCTCGGCTGTGTGGAGAGAAGAAACATGTATGGGCTCGGCTGCGTGGAGAGAAGAAACATGTTGTATGGGTTAGGCTGTGTGTAGAGAAGAAACATGTTGTATGGGTTAAGCTGTGTGGAGAGAAGAAACATGTATGGGCTCGGCTGTGTGGAGAGAAGAAACATGTTGTATGTGGTCGGCTGTGTGGAGAGAAGAAACATGTTGCATGTGGTCGGCTGTGTGGAGAGAAGAAACATGTTGCATGTGGTCGGCTGTGTGGAGAGAAGAAACATGTTGCATGTGGTCGGCTGTGTGGAAAGAAGAAACATGTTGTATGGGCTCGACTTTGTGGAGAGAAAACATGTATGGGCTTGGCTGCGTGGAGAGAAGAATCATGTATGGGCTCGGCTGCGTGGAGAGAAGAAACATGTTGTATGGGTTAGGCTGTGTGTAGAGAAGAAACATGTTGTATGGACTGGGCTGCGTGGAGAGAAGAAACATGTTGTATGGGCTCGGCTGTGTGGAGAAGAGAAACATGTTGTTTGAGCTGGGCTGCGTGGAGATAAGAAACATGTCCTATGCACTCGGCTGCGTGGAGAGAAGAAACATGTTGCATGGGCTCGACTTTGTGGAGAGAAAACATGTATGGGCTCGGCTGTGTGGAGAGAAGAAACATGTATGGGCTCGGCTGCGTGGAGAGAAGAAACATGTTGTATGGGTTAGGCTGTGTGTAGAGAAGAAACATGTTGTATGGGTTAGGCTATGTCGAGAGAAGAAACATGTTGTATGGGTTAGGCTGTGTGTAGAGAAGAAACATGTTGTATGGACTGGGCTGCGTGGAGAGAAGAAACATGTTGTATGGGCTCGGCTGTGTGGAGAAGAGAAACATGTTGTTTGAGCTGGGCTGCGTGGAGATAAGAAACATGTCCTATGCACTCGGCTGCGTGGAGAGAAGAAACATGTTGCATGGGCTTGGCTGTGTGTAGAAAAGAAACAAGTCCTGTAGGCTCGGCTGCTTGCAGACACGAAACATGTTGTATTGTCAATAAGAGACATTCTGTCTCTTATTTTTCTTCTGCCCAAGCTACCGCCCTGGAGAGTACACACTAAGCTTTCCCATTTTAGTGTCGACATAAAAAAAAAAGAAAATACATTGGGATAGAAAAGAAATAAACATTCACTTGTCGCGCTGCAAAATCCATTTCCAACTATGACTGACGGAGGCCACTAATAGAAAGCAGTTGCGGCCGGTGAGTTCGAAGCTTGAACAGGCCCGGATGTGAGACTGAACTTTTAGATTAACATTTAACCTTATAAATTGAACATAACATTACGGCTTTTTACGCTATGTAAAATAGTTCCTTAAATTATTGCCCGAAATTATCATGGCGTCATGTCTTTGGTCTTGACATTATAAGTTGTGAGGAAAACATGGTTTTGCTACCAATTAACATCTCTGACAGTTTTGTTCAGGTTCTTTTTTTTTTTTTATAAAGATGCAGCGCAGTGATTTTTACAGTAGGGACTAGAGAAGATCGCCTTATTATGGCTCTACTTGTTTATGTTTTTTATAAAGATATATATAACGCCATATTATTGGTCGTTCGTCTGTTGTCATGGCAATGAATAGCTGATTTTAGAAATGACATATCCTGATCTCAAACACATTGGACGTTCGATAGATACCGTTGTACGGTTGTAGTAGGTTTGACTTCAGCAGTCGTTGAAGTCTATTAATAACGACTTGAGTTATTTGAACTATATTACGGCTATCAACCTGCACTATCAAAGCAAGAGACAGCGGAATTGCGCTCAACCTTTGATGCGAAGACGGCACTCAATGATGATGATTATGATCACGTATATACTAGGGAATACGGTGGCTGGTTGTACACTGAGATTTAACTCATAGAGCTGGGGTGTGATTGTGTTATGTAAAGTAAGTAAAAGAAAGTACGAGACATGAATCGGCGTCTTAGCGCGCAAGTTATCACCCAAATTTGCTCGGCCGCCTTTCTAGAAGTGTTCGGAGACTTCTGGATAGTGTCGCTTCAAGCATAGAAACTCACGATGCGAGGCGGCATTCCTCACCTTCTCAGAGCACTACCCTGGCACCCATTTCTGCCAGCGGCTGGGTCGACCTCTGGGGTATTTTCTTTCCAACAACGAGCACAATTCACACTGCTTCCAGAGGGAATCAAACACTGGTTGTCTTAACGTTCGATGGCCTAGTCCTAGTCTTAACGTTGGATGGCCTAGTCCTAGTCTTAACGTTGGATGGCCTAGTCCTAGTCTTAACGTTGGATGGCCTAGTCCTAGTCTTAACGTTGGATGGCCTAGTCCTAGTCTTAACGTTCGATGGCCTAGTCCTAGTCTTAACGTTGGATGGCCTAGTCCTAGTCTTAACGTTCGATGGCCTAGTCCTAGTCTTAACGTTGGATGGCCTAGTCCTAGTCTTAACGTTGGATGGCCTAGTCCTAGTCTTAACGTTCGATGGCCTAGTCCTAGTCTTAACGTTGGATGGCCTAGTCCTAGTCTTAACGTTGGATGGCCTAGTCCTAGTCTTAACGTTCGATGGCCTAGTCCTAGTCTTAACGTTGGATGGCCTAGTCCTAGTCTTAACGTTGGATGGCCTAGTCCTAGTCTTAACGTTGAATGGGGTAGTCCTAGTCTTAACGTTGGATGGCCTAGTCCTAGTCTTAACGTTGGATGGCCTAGTCCTAGTCCTAACGTTGGATGGCCTAGTCCTAGTCTTAACGTTGGATGGCCTAGTCCTAGTCTTAACGTTGGATGGCCTAGTCCTAGTCTTAACGTTGGATGGCCTAGTCCTAGTCTTAACGTTGGATGGCCTAGTCCTAGTCTTAACGTTGGATGGCCTAGTCCTAGTCTTAACGTTGGATGGCCTAGTCCTAGTCTTAACGTTGGATGGCCTAGTCCTAGTCTTAACGTTGGATGGCCTAGTCCTAGTCTTAACGTTGGATGGCCTAGTCCTAGTCTTAACGTTGGATGGCCTAGTCCTAGTCTTAACGTTGGATGGCCTAGTCCTAGTCTTAACGTTGGATGGCCTAGTCCTAGTCTTAACGTTGGATGGCCTAGTCCTAGTCTTAACGTTGGATGGCCTAGTCCTAGTCTTAACGTTGGATGGCCTAGTCCTAGTCTTAACGTTGGATGGCCTAGTCCTAGTCTTAACGTTGAATGGGGTAGTCCTAGTCTTAACGTTGGATGGCCTAGTCCTAGTCTTAACGTTGGATGGCCTAGTCCTAGTCTTAACGTTGGATGGCCTAGTCCTAGTCTTAACGTTGGATGGCCTAGTCCTAGTCTTAACGTTGGATGGCCTAGTCCTAGTCTTAACGTTGGATGGCCTAGTCCTAGTCTTAACGTTGGATGGCCTAGTCCTAGTCTTAACGTTGGATGGCCTAGTCCTAGTCTTAACGTTGGATGGCCTAGTCCTAGTCTTAACGTTGGATGGCCTAGTCCTAGTCTTAACGTTGGATGACCTAGTCCTAGTCTTAACGTTGGATGGCCTAGCCCTAGTCTTAACGTTGGATGGCCTAGTCCTAGTCTTAACGTTGGATGACCTAGTCCTAGTCTTAACGTTGGATGGCCTAGTCCTAGTCTTAACGTTGGATGGCCTAGTCCTAGTCTTAACGTTGGATGGCCTAGTCCTAGTCTTAACGTTGGATGGCCTAGTCCTAGTCTTAACGTTCGATGGCCTAGTCCTAGTCTTAACGTTGGATGGCCTAGTCCTAGTCTTAACGTTGGATGGCCTAGTCCTAGTCTTAACGTTGAATGGGGTAGTCCTAGTCTTAACGTTGGATGGCCTAGTCCTAGTCTTAACGTTGGATGGCCTAGTCCTAGTCTTAACGTTGGATGGCCTAGTCCTAGTCTTAACGTTGGATGGCCTAGTCCTAGTCTTAACCTTGGATGGCCTAGTCCTAGTCTTAACGTTGGATGGCCTAGTCCTAGTCTTAATGTTGGATGGCCTAGTCCTAGTCTTAACGTTGGATGGCCTAGTCCTAGTCTTAACGTTGGATGGCCTAGTCCTAGTCTTAACGTTGGATGGCCTAGTCCTAGTCTTAACGTTGGATGACCTAGTCCTAGTCTTAACGTTGGATGGCCTAGTCCTAGTCTTAACGTTGGATGGCCTAGTCCTAGTCTTAACGTTGGATGGCCTAGTCCTAACGTTGGATGGCCTAGTCCTAGTCTTAACGTTGGATGGCCTAGTCCTAACGTTGGATGACCTAGTCCTAGTCTTAACGTTGGATGGCCTAGTCCTAGTCTTAACGTTGGATGGCCTAGTCCTAGTCTTAACGTTGGATGGCCCAGTCCTAACGTTGGATGGCCTAGTCCTAACGTTGGATGGCCTAGTCCTAGTCTTAACGTTGGATGGCCTAGTCCTAACTAGGCTACCTGATGTGTTATGTTTTCTGAGAAATTATTAGAGGATTCCTGGCCTCCGCTGCTTCTTCAGAATTTCCGCCGCTGCTAAATTGGAAGTTTAGTGGAAGCTCTAGACGGTCTGTCCTAGAATTAATGTGTAGGAGAGGCAGTTTAACGTACTTATAAGAGGCAATACAACATATTCAGACACCAGATTATATTATACATTCCACCTTTCTCATGCCACGCTTCAAGGTCATCATCATCAGGTACCGGGTCCGCTGGCGTAGGTGATCATGTCTCTCCACAATTTTAGATCTCGACAGTTATTTATCATTTCTGTTGTTGACCTTCTGCCAAGCCATTCCCTTAAGCTGTCTGGTATTTTTTCTCTTTGCTTCCCTCTATCTCTTCGTCCCTCAATTTCCCAGTTGTTACAATATATTCCAGTTGTTCTCTTCTAATTACATGGTCAAAAAATGATGATTGTTTCTTCCTAATATCGGAAATTAGCTCTCTTTTTATTTCGGCCTCTTTCAGAACGTTTTCATTACTCTTCTTAGCTATCCATGGTATTCTCAACATTCTTCTGTAAAACCACATTTAAAAAATCCAGTGATTTTTTTGTATGTTGTCCTATTGCCCATGATTCACATCCATATGTTAAGACTGGCTCTACACAATATTTAAGAACTCTTTCTCTTGTTTCGATTGTCAAAAATGGATTGCATAGTATCTTCCTCATTTTCTGGAAAGCTGCTTCAAGGCAATAGCTGATGAATAAAGGAATAAAGAACATAATATCTTTAGACACCAGACTATATTATATATTTCTCCTTTTCCTGGGACGCGTCAAGGCAACATAAGATAGATAATAGAAAGAAAGAGAAGAATAAGATAATAGAAAGAAAGAGAAGAATAAGATAATAGAAAGAAAGAGAAGAATAAGTAAAGTAAAGTACCCCCGTCACGCCAAGTGGCGTATAGGGAAATATGGTGTTAGTAACCCTATATTTTACAGACCTTCAGCACATGATTTTTGGGGTAATGTGGTCAGTATTACGCCCTTGCTGATTTACTTTCCCAGAAAAAAATCCGGTACCCATTTAAAGCTGAAAGAGAAGAATACTGTTGTAATATATCTATAACGCTTCTCGTTTTTTTGGAGCCCTAAAGACTAATGGTCAACGTTTGAAAGTAAGTTCTGTCATCTCCGGAACCTAAAGTTTTTTGGGGAATGGAGATAATGGTGTTAGGCTCGATCATTTTCAATGACCAGCTCCACATTTTATGGGTGATATTATCGGTAACACGCCAAGCCGCCTTATCTTCTCAGAAAAAAATACTAGCCATTTTCAAAATATGGATGAACCCGGAAGTTGTGTCGACCAGGAAATAATTTAAAAAATAGCCCAATCAGGAGATTGGACAGGGGATCTTTATAGTAGCACGCTAACCTCTAGATCACCTTTTGTCTTGTTAGCGTTCGAGCCATGATGTAAACAATGTTGACTTTGCTTGTCTCCAACGGTTTGTCTCATTCTATTAGAGGACTTCCGTCTCCAAGATGGCGGATCTAGTCCACGTCCTCTCGATCGCTGCAGAAAGTGCACCCACATCTGATTAATTTCGTATCTCCTTTGCACTTTTCTGCGTTAAAGTCAAAATGATGATATGCTCAATATATCTGTGTCGCTAAAGCGAGGTCGTAGGCCGACAACAGTCCGTTTTTGACAAATCAAGTGTTGAGAATGAGACCTTCCACCGTCTAGACTTGATCTGCGCTTTACGTCACATCGGTGCTGTTCATGACCGTTGTTGGAATTCTTTGACGCAAGTTATTTCCATGTTACACATTAATGTAAACTACTTCGGCAGCCGCAGTTTTGTCTCTTTGGGGAAGTTGCTTCGTGTTTTGTTCGTCGTGGGCTGCTTACACTAGAGTAATCAGACAGAAATCTAAAGCGAACGAGATTATGTGTTCGGCAACATTGTTGTGTGCTACGTCCTCGTAATGGTTCCCTAAACCGGCCGTGCGCAAATCTTACGGTTTGCTGTTTGATGTGCGACGGGGATAATTTGACGACTGACTGTGTGTTTATATGTTCGGAATTGGAGTCATCAACGATGGCCTAACATCGTGAAGTGCTACGACGATCATCATTTTCAAGAGGACGTGACATACCGGTATATGGGGTTAGGCGGCGGGAACAGTTGGAGGCTGTGCATAAAAAGTGTTCCTAGTTGCAGTTTCCTCATATTACAAGTCGCATGTCTGTGTTAGTCACCTCTGGTGAGTCGGGCAGATGGTGCTCGTAAACCTGGGAGGGCCGACCATTTAAGGGCATAATTCCCCTACAGAAAAGATCATCTGCTGCCTTGCAGGAAGATTGGGGACAATCAAAGGCTAAGGAAAGCAAACCTGAATAAAATGCTGGCTGAAATCGGATGCACTGGGCCACTGGCGCAGAAGACAGTGCAACGTTTTAACGGGTGTTCAATCAGAGTGGATCTGACAGACTCTAATTGTGATGTTCTGCCTGTGGGGGCTATCAGCACACTTAACCTGTCAGCTGACTTCATGTTAGAGTCTGGGATCCTACTCTGATTGAGTCCTGATTGCAGAGAGAGAGAGAGAGAGAGAGAGAGAGAGAGAGAGAGAGAGAGAGAGAGAGAGAGAGAGAGAGAGAGAGAGAGAGAGACCAGGGGTTCGGTTTTTGACAAAGATTTTCTACCTCCTGTGGTAGGACTCTAACCCGAAACCGTCATGTTCAGAAGCCGACGTCTTACCTCTACGCCACCCAAATCCCCATTATTATAATAACAATTCTCCTTCCTGAAAATTGGTACGTGACTGCGTTGGACATGTAGAGTAAAATTTGTAAAATCTTTTATCGTTCCGTCTAAGAAACCCATAAGACTCCTGTTGGTGTCGGGAGTAGTTCTCGGGGAAAAACGAGAATTAAACGAGATCGTGGTTTTGGGGGATGGGCGGAGTAAACGTTGGAAAGCTTCTGTCGTTAACACTTGGGCCACACTTAACCAACTTGTATGCTACTTAAACAAGTGACACTTCGCAAGTCTTAATTACTTTTTAAGTTGTTTATTTTCCACTCTTGACTTCGGACTTTTCAAAGGCCTGGTAAGAGAAAACAAACAATGCGACAAATAAGTCAACAAATTGGAAAGAGCAGACGAGATGTTAATTAACTCTATGCGTTATCTGCCCTTGTGTGATTCTATCTGTGAGGTCAGTGGAGGGGGGTAGCGGGTTGGAAGGGATAGCTCGAGATTGTTATGTAATGAGCATGCAGTGGTTTTAAACTTTGTGATATATGCACCTCTTTAGGTGTTTGTTCTTTTTCTCACAGTAAGTATTCTTTACATTATCCATGCCAGGCAAAACAAAAAATACAACATGAAAATCAACAGCAACGAAACAGAAGTCATAAATGTCGCCAAAGATAAACAGAACAGCAACATAACTATAGAAGGCAGGCAACTAAAACAAGTAGAGGAATTCAAATACCTTGGAAATTTAGTGATAAGCAATTCATAAACAACAGAGACAGACTCAAGACGTATCAAAGCTTGTAAAATCATTAGACAGTTATCACCACTATTGTCCAACAAGGAAATAACTATAGAGGTAAAACGGGCACTCTACAATACAATCTTCATCCCAACGTTGTGTTGCCAATGCCAGTCTTGGACCCTAGATGCAAGAACAATAAGAAAAATAACCTCTACAGAGATGAAATGTGTTAGACGAATGACAGGAAACAGTCTGAGTGACAAGATCAGAAAAGAAGAACTGAGAAAAAAAAAACAAAACTACGAATAGTTGCCGTCATAGAATATATAAAGAAACAACAAATAAAATGGTTTGGCCACGTGAGAAGGCAGAGTGATCAAAACATAACACAACGAGGCACCAAATAAACGTTGCGAGAACACCAGACACAAGGGCCGACCACGAAAAAGATGGATGGATAGAATATTAGAAGCACTAGGATAGATAACAGCAGCAGAAGCGAACAGAAGAGCTAAAGACCGCAAATTATATTTCCCGTCGACGCTGAAAGGTAAATGATGAAGGAAAGAGGAAGAAGTAATATCATTGTGTCCAAATTTAAGGTTTCTTCCGCAATGGCAGATCCCGCCAACCATCGGCTCTCTCATTGTGCCATGAAATCTGTCGTGCTCAGAGAGTTATGTATATGTGTATGTATATGTGTGTGTATTTGTATATGTGTATGTATATGTATATGTGTATGTGTATGTGTATGTATATGTATATGTATATGTGTATGTATATGTGTATTTATATGTATAAGTGTATGTATGTGTATATATATGTATGTATATATATCCAAGTTAGGCTGTTAGCATGAGACATGTCGAGTAGGTGCACCCATACCCTGCGGACATGTCGAGTAGGTGCACCCATTCCCTGCGGACATGTCGAGTTGGTGCACCCATTCCCTGTGGAGTGTATTCTTATCAATCTGGTGAAGCAAGTTTTCTGATTCAGTTTACATGACCGGATGTGTTGTTGGTCTTTTAAAAGCCACGTGATAACTTCTGTCATAGCCTCAATCTCCATGCGTGTGCTGGAGGTAGTCGTCTTCCAGGCTCCTACATCTTCCTCTATCTACTTTTCAGTAGAATACACAATAAAACCCCAGCTGCTGCGCACACCGTTTGTGACTGTGCCATAAGGTGAGGTACACAATCATAGCCTCCTTATAATACATAATTCCATGACTATTGAATAGTATTGGGGAGGGTAAGGACAAAAATAAAATCTAATTAAAGTTCTAGAAAATATTATATTTTGAAAAGGTAAGATGAGATAAAATAAGAATTGATAAGATAAATATGATGAGATAAGATAAGATAAAATATTTTATCTCCAAATTTTATCTCTTCTCGACGCTGAAAGGCAAATGAGGAAGGAAAGACGAAGAAGAAGTATTCCTTTGTTGTGTTCTTATAGGATACCCTATAGGAGTGTTTGTGTGTTGTATGTATCATCATCAAGAGGTCGTACGAGACCGGAGAATAAAGGCAGCTTATCCAGCGCAGTCGCAACAAGGTGTTCGGGTCTCTGTTCTAATTTCACCCCCAGAAAGAGGAAAAAAAATATTTTTACCCGTCAGGGATTTGAAAACGCGTTCTCTTCTATATATAATAATAATATAGTAATAATATAGTAATAATATAGTAACAATATAGTAATATTACAATAATAATAATATAGTAATAATATAGTAATAATATAGTAATAATATAGTAATAATATAGTAATAATATAATAATAATATAGTAATAATATAGTAATACTATAATAATAATATAGTAATAATATAGTAATAATATAGTAATAATAATAATATAGTAATAATATAGTAATAATATAGTAATAATATATTATAGTAATAATATAGTTATAATATAGTAATAATATAGTAATAATATAGTAATAATGTCAGGTCAGGTAATTTTACCTGCTACTGTATGCAGTAAACAGTACAACCTGTGGCTGCCCTGCTGCCTTGCAGGTAAGCTCGGGAGAGTAAAAGGCTAAGGGAGGGTACCCCGAAGTAAAACAGCCCCACCGCCTTGTGGGTGAGACTTTTTAGTCAAAGGCTAGCGGAGCCAACCGTAAACAAACCAACGGAAGGCAACAGAAAACCACCGTCGTAATTTCTTTGCACAAGCATGAATCGCATATTAGGAAGAGACAATCATTTTTTGTCCGTGTAATGAGAAGAGGACAACTGGAATATATTGTAACTGGGAAAATTGAGGGACGAAGAGATAGATAATAATAATATAATAATAATAATATAGTATTAATATAGTAATAATATAGTAATAATATAGTAATAATATAGTAATAATAATATAGTAATAATATAGTAATAGTATAATAATAATATAGTAATAATATAGTAATAATATAATAATAATATAGTAATAATATAATAATAATAATATAGTAATAATATAATAATAATATAGTAATAATATAATAATAATGTAGCAGTAATATAATAATAATGTAGTAATAATATAATAATAATGTAGTAATAATATAATAATAATATAATAATAATGTAGTAATAATATAATAATAATATAGTAATAATATAATAATAATGTAGTAATAATATAGTAATAATGTAGTAATAATATAGTAATAATATAGTAATAATATAAAAATAATGTAGTAATAATATAGTAATAATGTAGTAATAATATAATAATAATGTAGTAATAATATAATAATAATATAGTAATAATATAATAATAATGTAGTAATAATATAGTAATAATGTAGTAATAATATAGTAATAATATAGTAATAATGTAGTAATAATATAATAAATAATATCATCATCATCAAGTACCAGGCCTACTGGCGTAGGTGATCATGTCTCTCTAGCTTTCGATCTCGGCAGCTATTTATCATTTCTGTTGTTGACCTTCTGCCAAGCCATTCTCTTAAGCTGTCTGTTATTTTTTCTCTTTGCTTCCCTCTATCTCTTCGTCCCTCAATTTTCCCAGTTGTTACATTATATTCCAGTTGTCCTCTTCTCATTACATGGCCAAAAAATGATGATTGTTTCTTCCTAATATTGGAAATTAGCTCTCTTTTTGCTTTGACCTCTTTCAGAACATTTTCATTACTCTTCTTAGCTGTGCATGGTACTCTCAACATTCTTCTGTAAAACCACATTTCTACAGACTACAGTGATTTTCTTGCCTGTTGTCCTATTGTCCATGATTCGCATCCATATGTTAAGACTGGCTCTACGTAACATTTAAGAACCCTTTTTGTTATTTCTATGTCAAAAAAGGATTAATGTCCAACATTTCTTGTAACTCATTTTCACTCTTAGCGATTACGACTGTATAATCAGCATACCTTAGATTATTTATATTATGACCTCCAATTGTTATTCCAGGTATGCCCCTTATGGATCTTAAAATAATCCCACTATAAATATTAAACAAATCTGGTGACAGCACACAACCTTGTCTAACACCCTGTTTTATTTGTTGAAACATTCCCAATTGGTTTGACAGTTATTATGGCCGCTGTTTGTTGCCAGTACATGTTCTTTATTATTCTTAGATCTTTGCTGTCGACGTTTATGCTTTCTAAAATTTTGATTATTTCTTGGTGCTTTACTATAAGAACTCTTACATTATTATTTAGATATATTAATAATAATGTTATAATCATATAGCAATAATATAGCAATAATATAGTAATAATATAGCAATAATATAGTAATAATATAGCAATAATATAGTAATAATATAGCAATAATATAATAATAATATAGTAATAATATTGTAATAATATAACAATAATATAATAATAATATAGTAATAATATAACAATAATATAACAATAATATAGTAATAATATTGTAATAATATAACAATAATATAACAATAATATAGTAATAATATTGTAATAATATAATAATAATATAGTAATAATATAGCAATAATATAATAATAATATAGTAATAATATAGTAATAATATAGCAATAATATAGTAATAATATAGCAATAATATAATAATAATATAGTAATAATATAATAATAATATAGTAATAATATAGTAATAATATAGCAATAATATAATAATAATATAGTAATAATATAGTAATAATATAGTAATAATATAATAATAATATAGCAATAATATAATATTGGTTATTGGTTATGGAAGGCCTCGGTATCACTGCAAACGAATTAAAATCCATAATTGCTCAACCGCCCGTGCCAGTGGAATCATCCGAATTACTAACACATCTCCCAAACAAAGAAAGGTAAATGTAGTCCCCATCGTAGCAGACTCAGCACACGCCAAAAGACATAAGGCGAAACCGCACAGAAAGTGAACACAGCCAACTGCTCCCTGTCATACGATATCATCATTCATCGTAAACAAGCGGGATATCGAAACAGGATCAAAACGGATGAGACACAAAGCTCACGGTGTGCACAGAGCACTTAACTCAGTAGCTCCTGCAGCAAGCCGGACTTGGAATATGAGGAAACTGCAAGAAGGAACACTTTTCAGACATAGCCTTCAATGGTTCCTGCCGCCTATCCAGCATATGCCATGGAAGTTCGCGTCCTCCCGAAAATGATGATCGTCGTAGCACTTGATGATGTTAGGCCATCGTTGATGACTCCAATTCCAAACATATAGACACATAGTGGTGGTAAGTTATCATTTCCAATCCAACAGAAGCCACCTGACCTGTAGTTAGTAAAACCACAGAGAGAATATGATTTTGTGACCTTCACTGATTCACTCTTGGATGTGAATGTGTAGTTTACACAAGAGGAGAAGTTTTCAACTACAGTGATCCCATTTAAGGCAATTCTGGGATAGCAAGGCAAGTCTCCTTTATAGCAGCAGAACTTGATGTTCTCTGCTCCCTTCTTGTAGCTGCTGCCACACGATTCTGATGTCTCATTAACTTGGACATCATTCAAGAACAATGTCAGATTAACATTCCATAGATATGGGTCTGCTGATGAAGTGCTTGGTGCAAAAGTTGTATCAATCATACAGGAGGCTCCTGGTTTGTGGTCATTAATATCACAGACGGCATATGATGTTATATTCAGTATTTCTTTCTGGGGTGTAAATATGTGGCACACACATGGAGAGTGGTTTGTGGTCACAGTAATCCCATTAAAGGCAATTCTAGGGTAGCATGGCATAGCTGTTTCAGAACAGCACAATCCTATTATGTTTTCTGTGTTCGCTATAAAGCTGCTGCTGCTACACAATCCTGACCACTTATAGGTGTGGACATTATTCACTTGCAATGACAAAACTGCTTTGTTTACATCATAAACTTCTGGAAGCGAATCATTTATGGGACTAATAGTACAATTTATTCTTCCATCGGGGATATCTTCATTGAGTCCCCCAAAAAAGGTCTTTGGTTAAAAAGCACATATACTTTTGAGTTAAACACAAAATGAGCCCACTTCATAGATTCAAAATGATCCTTGCCAATTCCATCCGTTTGCACAAGTTAGGTCCTTAGCTACCAAGGTCACAAACGAAGCCATCGAATTAAAGACTTTATCTACAGCGAAGGTTAACAAACTGTGAACAAACATTTATGTTCAAACCCTTGAATACATTTTCAAAAATCTGTCAACTCGCTGCAATAACAGATATCGTGGTGTTCAAAGTAAACATTGCTTAGTCCATGGCTCGAATATAAATAAGCTGCCATTTTGGTGCGTCACATGACGTCATCTCAATAATAATATAATAATTATATAGTAATAATATAATAATAATATAATAATAATATAGTAATAATATTGTAATAATATAATATAATAATAATATAGTAACAATATCATCATCATCAAGTGCCATACCGGTTGGCGTAGGCGATCATGTCCCTCCACAATCTTCTATCTACAGTGCATCGTATCAGTTCTGTTGTTGAATGTTTTCCATGCCATGACACCAATCTATCCAGTATTTTCTCTCTTTGTCGTCCGCGATCTCTCTTTCCTTTTATTTTGCTAGTTGTAACCAAGTATTCCAACTTTCCTCTTCTCATTATGTGCCCGAAAAATGTTGATTGCTTTTTTCTGACGTTTTTTAAGAGCTCCCTATTTGTGTTGGCCTCTTTGTAATAATATAATAATAATATACTAACAATATACTAACATAGTAATAATATAATAAGTAAAAAAAGGTAAAGTAACCCCCATAGTAATAATATAGTAATAATATAGTAATAATATAGTAATAATTTAGTAATAATATAGTAATAATATAGTAATAATATAGTAATAATATAATAATAATATAATAATATAGCAATAATATAGCAATAATATAGCAATAATATAATAATATAATAATAATATAGCAATAATATAGCAATAATATAATATAATAATAATATAGTAATAATATATCAATAATATAGCAATAATATAATCATAATATAGTAATAATATAGCAATAATATAGCAATAATATAATAATAATATAATAATAATATAGCAATAATATAGCAATAATATAATAATAATATAGCAATAATATAATAATAATATAGTAATAATATAGCAATAATATAGCAATAATATAATAATAATATAGTAATAATATAGCAATAATATAATAATAATATAATAATAATATAGCAATAATATAGCAATAATATAGCAATAATATAATAAGTAAAAAAAGTAAAGTACCCCCGTCACGCCAACTGGCGTATATGGAATATGAGGTTAGTGACCATAAATTCTACACACCTTCGAAACCTGATTTTCGGGATAATGTGGTCGGCATTATGCCCGTGCAGCTTTACTTTCCCAGAAAAAAATCTGGTACCCATTAAAGGCTGGGTGAACCAGCAGCTGTCGGTTGGGATCGAACCCTACCTCTTGTACTTGGTAGTCCAGTTCACTAAACACTGAGCTATCGCGGCTGTAATAATATAATAATAATACAATAATAAATATATAATAAATCATCATCATCGAGTGCCGCAACGAAGGTTGGCTACTATGGAGCGCCATTCTGCTCTCTCTTGCTTTGATGGTGCAGGTTGTCATAGGCTGATTTGTCCATCTTTTGATGTTTCTCGTCCATGTTAGTCTTGATCTGCCTCTGTCTTTTTACCATGTATTTTCCCTTCCAAGATTACTTTTAGTAGGATGTTGTGTCTTTTAACATGACCCAAAAATTGCATTTGTCTTGTTTGAATTGTGTTTAGTAGTTCTCTTTTCATTTTTAATTGTTTTAAGACTTCATTGTTTTTTTTTTTTCCTTCCATCCAATTCTACCTATTTTTCTATATATCCACATTTCAAAGGCTTCAATTCTCTGTTCTGTTTTCTTGTCTAATGTCCATATTTCTGCATCATATAGGAATATTGAGAAGATATAACATTTTGCTATTCTTAGTTTTAGCCCTGGTGTTATTTGTTTTGATGTTAGTATGTTCTTCATGGCATTAAAATTACTTTTTGCCAATCCTATTCTTTTGTTTATTTCAGTTGTACATCTTCCATCACTGGTTATAGTATGTCCAATGTAGTTGTAGCTCTGGACTGTCTCCAGGATATAATATATAAATATAAATGTAACACACACACGCACGCACGCACGCACGCACGCACGCACGCACGCACGCACGCACGCACGCACGCACGCACACACACACACACACACACACACACACATATAAAACTCAATTCTAGGTTTATATATATCTAGGCAGCCTAGGCAACCAACTTGGGCTGGCAAATTCAAAAGGGCAGCCACCTAGCAAGGTGTAAGGTTGAATAAGCTGATTGCGGTATCTAGCTACAGAATCGATGAGATTGGGGGACCTCGGTAGCCTACTTTGGAAAACCACATCGGACAACGCATGTTCGATTCTCGGCTAGAAGCAGTGTGAGATGTACTCGTGGTTGGGGTAAAAAAATACCCCCGCTATCGACCCAGCCGCTGGCAGAAATTTAGTAGGGTAGTACTCTGGGAAGGTGAGGAATGCCGCCTCGCATCGTGATTTTAGATGCTTGAAGCGACACTATCCAGAAGTCTCCGAACACTTCTGGATTGGCGGCCGAGCATATAAGGGTGGGAACTCGCGTGCTAAGACGCCAATTCAAGTCTCGTACTTTAACTTGACCTTTATTGTATGACAAGTATTTAGTTAGAAGCAATTTTTTTTTTCCGTTCGCCAGCTTTTACCTCTGACGAAGTCCCTAGAGACTAGGAACTGAATTTTGCGTGTTAATCCATCTTTCCCTGGCAGGCGTGTGCACAGGGGTCCCTCGCCGCACAGGCAAATAACTCCGACTTCGGAGGTACTCATAATTTTTCCGTTGATGAGTAACTGACGTTTCAAGCCGGGCCTCGCTGCTGAGACCAGGGGTGGTTGTCGCAGATAGAAATCATGAATAAAAATCCCAGCCGGGATTTGAACCCACAACCTCTTTATCTCGAGACCGGCGTCTTGCCTCGAGACCAAACTGTTCTCCCAGGATCAAAATGATAAGACAAGATGGAGCTTTTTGGTTTTAGACAGATAATTCTGCTTCAGCAAAAATATATAATTTTCTTTCTCTTCTTCTTTCCTTCCTCATCTGCCTCTCAGCGTCGAGGGGAGATATATTTTGCGGTCTTTTGCTCTTCTGTTCGCCTCTGCTGCTGTTATGTTTCCTAGTGCTTCTAATATTCCATCGATCCATTTTTTTCGTGGTCAACCCTTGGTTATATATAATTTTGAGTTAAAGAATTAGTATCAGAGTCGTAGCGTCGGTGGGGAAGAGGGGAGGCGAGTTTCGTTTCAATTATTGTTACCCCGGGTACAAATTATTAGTGGCGCAGTAGACGTAAAGAGAAGAAATAGTGGGTCGGGGGCGCTATACATAGAGAGAGAGAAAATAGTAGGTCGGGGTGCGCAGTACATAGATGGAGAAAACAATGGGTCGGGGGGGGGGGGGCGCAATACGGGCTCTTGTAACTCATTTACTTGTCTAACCCCGAGCACTGGTAACTCATATACTTGTTAGACTGCAGGCACTGTTAACTCATATACTTGTTAGACTGCAGGCACTGTTAACTCATATACTTGTTAGACTGCAGGCACTGGTAACTCATATACTTGTTAGACTGCAGGCACTGGTAACTCATATACTTATCTGTCCTTGCACTGGTAACTCATGTACTTGTCTGACCCCGAGCACTGGTAACTCATATACTTATCTGTTCCTGTACTGGTAACTCATGTACTTGTCTGACCTCGAGCACTGGTAACTCATGTACTTATCTGACCCCGAGCACTGGTAACTCATATACCTATCTGTCCCTGCACTGGTAACTCATATACTTGTCTGACCCCAAGCACTGGTAACTCACATACTTGTCTGACCCCAAGCACTGGTAACTCACATACTTGTCTAACCCCAAGCAATGGTAACTCACATACTTGTCTGACCCCGAGCACTGGTAACTCACATACTTGTCTGACCCCGAGCACTGGTAACTGACATACTTGTCTGACCCCAAGCACTGGTAACTCACATACTTGTCTGACCCCGAGCACTGGTAACTCACATACTTGTCTGACCCCGAGCACTGGTAACTCATATACTTGTCTAACCCCGAGCACAGGTAACTCACATACTTGTATGACCCCGAGCACTGGTAACTCACATACTTGTCTAACCCCGAGCACTGGTAACTCACATATTTGTCTGACCCCGAGCACTGGTAACTCACATACTTGTCTGACCCCGAGCACTGGTAACTCACATACTTGCCCGTCTCCCGTAACCTCATCTTCACCACTGACTAGTTTCACAAAATTTCATTTTAGAATGATAAGAAGTCAGTGTATACATAAATATTTCTAAAATGAGTTATTATCATGTCCATAAATGAGCTTTTGTGTTGCCATCTCTTATCTCTCCAAACTGTTGAGTGTTTTGTTTACGCTGTTCAAAAAAACACGGAGGCTGAGATTTGTTTAGAAACTGAGACCACGCGGACCTAAGTGATGCTTTCCAGGCATGTGTTCTGTTCTCATCGACAAGGGAGCTTAATGAGGGATGCGCACGGTTGTTGGTTTACATCTAAAAGTGGCATTTTAGTTCATATCTAGTAAATATTGCCTTGTTTATTGATGATGGTGTCCAGAGTTTAGCACATGCTACTTATTGATAACGGTGATATGTTACAGGAGTGGTTTTAATTTGTAACGCTATTCGCAAAATAAAAAGTAAAATTGTTGATCTAAACTAAATATTTTGTGAATGTTTTAGTAAAATAATGATCGGAACTGAAACATCAGTGATTAATGATCGTAACTGAAACATCAGTGATTAATGATCGTAACTGAAACATCAGTGATTAATGATCGTAACTGAAACATCAACGAATAATGATCGTAATTGAAACATCAGTGAATAATAATCATAACAAAAACATCAACGAATAATGATTGTAACTGAAACATCAGTGATTAATGATCGTAATTAAAACATCAATGATTAATTATCGGAACTGAAACATCAGTGAATAATAATCATAACAAAAACATCAACGAATAATTATTGTAACTGAAACATCAATGATTAATGATCGCAATTGAAACATCAATGATTAATTATCGGAACTGAAACATCAGTGAATAATAATCATAACAAAAACATCAATCAAATGTTTGCAAAATCCAGAGGGTTTTCAGCGAATACATTATTACATTTTTAATCTCAAAAGTTTTTTTTTTAATTTCAAGATACAGCTTCTTCTAATCATTTTGCGTGTATAAAGATGATGCATGTGTGGGTACCGGGGCCCTCATGGTGAGGGAGGACAAGAATAGAGCCACTGTTACCTGCCGCGCGTGTAGTAAGAGGCGACTAAGGAGGTTTAGAATCGTCGAACTTCCAGATAGTGATCATCCAGTGGATACCATCACACTGTAATATACACGGAAACGAACGTGCAGACAAACTAGCTAAGGATTGAGGGAGATTACCACAAGAGAACCATCTGGTCAGCTACGATGAAGCCAAATCCATCATTAAAGGCCAGTACCATGAAAAATGGAAACAAGAACACCCAAAGTATAACGAGAGGGATCAAGTCATCATACTTCGCCTACGTACTGGCCACAACAGAATGAGAAACTACTTGTTCACCAAACTTAAAATAGGAACTACCAGCCAATGCTACTGCACACTGTATAACATGACAACAAAACATGTTCGACACAGACCTGAGAAGGACAATGTGGCCCACACCCACTTCCCTGGAAGAGAAACTCTACGGGGCAACCGAATCACTTAAACAGACAGCTGCCTTTATAAGAGAGTTCGGAGTCCTAGTCTGAATGACGTCATGATCGCAGCAGATGAAGAAGAATCGTCGCCTGTGCTGTCGAGTAGGCCGTGCGCGGAGCGACCTGTCAATGGAATTTATCTATGCATTCTGGGTAATGACCATTGATGGAGCGGATATGGGGAATTCCTGACTTCAATGAAACTGATTCCATTAATAGAATAGAAAGCATATGTATTTGTCCTTCTTGGAAAGAAACGTTAGAAAATGAACTAAAATATCTGTGTCAAACAGCTGTGAGAGAAGTGAGCAGAAGATTATACTGCGACTATAGCAAGTTAATTACACAGAAGTGCAAAAAAGTAGAACGCGCGCAAGCAAAAAATTGAAAAAAAAATTAAATAAATCTGCAGCTGAATTTTGAGAGCAGATCGTGATGCAGAGCAATTCTTTGAAATATCTTTAAGATCGACTTTGTGTGAAGGGAACGCAATTACATACAGACATAGAAATCGCACGACTGCACGGAAATCAATGAAAGTATAGATAGAGTGCTCTACTAAACGAAACGACAAATATGGCCGATTTTGTAGGCTGTGTTTGAGATATTATAACTCGGGACAAAGAATGTAAGACAAGAAGGGAAGAAATGTGAGTGACGATGTGATATTAAACCAGAGATATATTTGACATCTCTCTCTGAGAATGATAGAACGGCGTTCATACATGTATCGGTAAAAGTAATTATTCTCGCTTTGCCGTAAGGTGAATGACGGATGTAGTGTTATTGCAGATATTTGTCGATGCTAAAAGACAATTTGTTAGAGTCATGTGGTTGGTATCACGCCGATGATCTTATTTTATCAGAAAGAAATATTTGGTATCTATTTTTAACAGTGGAATTTATCTCTTTCAGTCGTTCCCCGATGACTACTACCTGTTGTTCTTACTAGCTGAAGTCAGCACAGAGGGAAGATATTCTAGACTTTCTATGCCGTCGATATATAAGTGTAAATAAAACAGGGTGTTAGGCAAGGTTGTGTGCTGTCACCAGATTTATTTCATACGTATAGTGAGATTATTTTAAGATCCATAAGGGCATGCCTGGAATAACAATTGGAGGTTATAATGTAAATATTCTAAGGTTTGCTGATGATATAGTCTTAATCGCTAAGAGTGAATATGAGTTATAAGAAATGTTAGACATTATAGTGAAAGAAAGCAAAAATAAAGGACTCAGCCTTAATAGCAAAAAAAAACACAAGTAATTGTAATAACAAAGAAAAAGGCATCGCCGCAATGCACAATAAAGACAAGTGGAACAATATTAAAACAGGAAAATTAATTTTAAATATCTGGGAACATTGTTAACCTCAGATGGTAGATGTACAACAGAGGTGAGATGCAGAATGGCTCAGTCAAAAGCAGCTTTCCAAAAAAATAAGGTAGATACTGAACACTCCATTTTTGACAACAGAAACAAGAAAAAGAGTTCTTAAATATTATGTATATCCTGTCTTAACATATGGATGTAAATCATGGACAATAGGACAACAGACAAGAAAATCACTGGAGTCTGTAGAAATGTCGTTTTATAGAAGAATGTTGAGAGTACAATAGACAGCTAAGAAGAGTAATGAAAACGTTTTGAAAGAGGTCAAAGCAAAAAGAGAGCTAATTTCCAATATTAGGAAGAATCAATCATAATTTGTTGGCCATGTAATGAGAAGAGAACAACTGGAATATATTGTGACAACTGGGAATATTGAGGGACGAAGAGATAGAGGGAAGCAAGAGAAAAGATACCAGACAGCTTAAGAGAATGGCTTGGCGGAAGGTCAACAACAGAAATGATAAATAACTGTCGAGATCGAAAGTTGTGGAGAGACATAATCACCTACGCCAACAGGCATGGTACTTAATGATGATAATGTTGACGATCTTCGTTAGGAAGTACCAGACCTTGCACAGGACCCGCATTGTATCGCGGCACACGTCTGTTATGGTCGAGCCTCTCAATCTCAGCAAGGGAGCTTGTGGCTATTGTTGTTACCTCTCGCGTCAATATTCTTTTTACTATTCTCTAGGTCGGTCTCTTTTTCCTTTAACCTCTGATTCTCATTTGAAGATCTGCTTTGAGATTCTCTTGTTGTCTTTTCTCACCATATGACCAACATATGACCAACATATGACCACCTTCTTCTCTTGATTATAAATGATATATTTGGATACATTGTCATTTCTCATATCTCTGCACTAGTCTTGAACTCATTCCATGGTATACAAATTATTTTCCTGAGGCACTTGTTTTCAAGTGCATCCTGTTTTTTTTTCTTTCTATTTCGTTAGTTGTTTTCCAGCTCTCGCCTGCATAAGTAAGGAAAGATAATACATTTCATTTGAAAATTCCGAGTTTTGTTTTTGTGCTTAGTAATTTTGATTTCCATATTTGATCAAGGTTTGTGAAACTCAATGCTGACTTCGCTAATAAGATTCTAATTTCTTTCTTTCTGTCCATTTCTTGATCTAAGCAGCTTTAAAGGGAGACAAAGCTATCTACTACTTCCACTACTTTTCCTTCAAGGTATATTTTTCCTTCTGGGCGAATTTGATTTTTCATTTGTCATTTCACTTTTGTCTTTTCTTGATTGATCATGAATGCGTTCGCCCGATGATTAAAGGCGTATATCTCTTCGTCATCCGCCCTTGAATAGACGTTAAGTGGGCGTATCTGCGTTGTGTCGAGAGATGCAGTATAACTGTTATATTTGCGCCTTTCGGCCCAACACATCCGACTTCTGCATGATATTTTTCAATACCGGGTTGTCTTCTCTCTTCGATCCCTACTCGCATGGCTAGACTGGACAGGTTAGTCTGTTACTTGAGACACCACGGAGAGGTAGAGCACAGTCTGAATGGTTCTGGTTGCCTGATCCTGCCGCAAGCCATCAGCTGTGGGTCGCTGATAAATTCCAGCTCTGGTGCTGTGGGGTGCGCCATCGCTTCCTTTTCTTGATTGATCTAAACCCTATTTTCATAGCCATTGATTAGAAGGCATTTGTTTTTGGGATATAACACGGGGATATAGATAAGAAAGTAACCATCAAAAGATGGGATATTAACACGGGGATATAGATAAGAAAGTAACCATCAAAAGATGGGATATTAACACGGGGATATAGATGAGAAAGTAACCATCAAAAGATGGGATATTAACACGGGGATATAGATAAGAAAGTAACCATCAAAAGATGGGATATTAACACGGGGATATAGATGAGAAAGTAACCATCAAAAGATGGGATATTAACACGGGGATATAGATAAGAAAGTAACCATCAAAAGATGGGATATTAACACGGGGATATAGATGAGAAAGTAACCATCAAAAGATGGGATATTAACACGGGGATATAGATAAGAAAGTAACCATCAAAAGATGGGATATTAACACGGGGATATAGATGAGAAAGTAACCATCAAAAGATGGGATATTAACACGGGGATATAGATAAGAAAGTAACCATCAAAAGATGGGATATTAACACGGGGATATAGATGAGAAAGTAACCATCAAAAGATGGGATATTAACACGGGGATATAGATGAGAAAGTAACCATCAAAAGATGGGATATTAACACGGGGATATAGATAAGAAAGTAACCATCAAAAGATGGGATATTAACACGGGGATATAGATGAGAAAGTAACCATCAAAAGATGGGATATTAACACGGGGATATAGATGAGAAAGTAACCATCAAAAGATGGGATATTAACACGGGGATATAGATAAGAAAGTAACCATCAAAAGATGGGATATTAACACGGGGATATAGATGAGAAAGTAACCATCAAAAGATGGGATATTAACATGGGGATATAGATGAGAAAGTAACCATCAAAAGATGGGATATTAACACGGGGATATAGATGAGAAAGTAACCATCAAAAGATGGGATATTAACACGGGGATATAGATGAGAAAGTAACCATCAAAAGATGGGATATTAAAAAGGGATATAGATGAGAAAGTAACCATCAAAAGATGGGATATTAAAAAAGGGATATAGATGAGAAAGTAACCATCAAAAGATGGGATATTAAAAAAGGGATATAGATGAGAAAGTAACCATCAAAAGATTGGATATTAACACGGGGATATAGATGAGAAAGTAACCATCAAAAGATGGGATATTAACATGGAGATATAGATGAGAAAGTAACCATCAAAAGATGGGATATTAACATGGAGATATAGATGAGAAAGAAACCATCAAAAGATGGGATATTAACAGCTTATAAAACTGATATCCAGATTGATGAAAGTTACACCCCCTGATATAGATGAGAAAGTCATCAAAAGATATATCTTTAGATGAGAAAGTTCATTACAACCGATATAGATGAGAAAGTAACCATCCGATATTAAAAAAGGGATATAGATGAGAACGTAACTTTTCTTTCAGTTATTGATTATCTTCTAACTGCGCTAGATTCATTATTTCAGTCCCCATTTCGTATCCCATATAGTTTTACCCATCAGTGTTGGTGCTATAATTGCAACCCATCTTTCATTATATTTCTTCTCTGCGCTGTTCATTATTCAGGCCCCTTCGTCGTTATGTTTTTCATGGTGCATCTTTCATTCTTGGTGCGCATTCTCTTTATGGCGCAGTGCTCCAATCATTCGTGTCCGGCAATACAATCGATCTGCTCTTGAAATCCATTGAATAATTTCATGTCGGCTTGAAGTTCCATAGTTTTAGATTCATTTAATCACATCATTATTTGGTACTTGTACTTTATTTCTAAATTCGCTTTTTCGAGCCGTCTCTTTTTGTATCTCTCTCTCTCTCTCTCTCTCTCTCATTCTCTCTCTCTCTCTCTCTCTCTATATATATATATATATATATATATATATTTATATCATCATCATTATCATTACCAAGTACCATGTCTGCTGGCGTAGGTAACCATGTCTCTCCACCCCTTTCGATCTCGCAGTTATTTATCATTTCTGTTTTTGACCTTCTGCCAAGCCATTCTCTTAAGCTGTCTGGTATTTTTTCTCTTTGCTTCCCTCTATCTCTTCGTCCCTCAATTTTCCCTGTTGTCACAATATATTCCAGCTATTTCCTTTTCATTACATGGCCCAAACAAAAAAATGACTGCTTCGTCCTAATTTTAGCAATGAGCTCTCTCTTCGTTATTCCTTCTTTTAGAACATTTTCATTACTCTTCTTTGCTGTCCATGGTATTCTCAACATTCTTCAGTAAAACCACATTTCTACAACCTCCAGTAATTTTTTTAAACTGTTGTCCCATTGTCCATAATTCACATCCATAAGTTAAAACTGCCTCTACTTAACATTTAAGAACTCTTTTTCTTGTTTCTATTATCAAAAATGGACTGCAATATATACTATATATATATATATATATATATATATCCACATTATCATATACCACTAGTGGTCGTTGAGGTACGACTTTCAGATTTAGCCAACCTTCTTCATTTCTCTCTATCCTGAGTTATTTTTGGGGGATTTTCTGCAAATTCAGTGTCTGTCCATTCTTTTATATTATCTTCCCATCTTTCTCTGCTTACCTCTCCTTCTCTCTCCTGCCAAGATGTGAACATATATACACGGGATTTTTCTTTAGTATCCAGAGGGAATATATACACAGGATTTTTCTTTAGTATCCAGAGGGAATATATACACAGGATTTTTCTTTAGTATCCAGAGGGAATATATACACAGGATTTTTCTTTAGTATCCAGAGGGAATATATACACAGGATTTTTCTTTAGTATCCAGAGGGAATATATACACAGGATCTTTCTTTAGTATCAAGAGGGAATATATACACAGCATCTTTCTTTAGTATCAAGAGCGAATATATACACAGGATCTTTCTTTAGTATCAAGAGGGAATATATACACAGCATCTTTCTAGTATAGTATCAAGAGCGAATATATACACAGCATCTTTCTTTAGTATCCAGAGGGAATATATACACAGGATCTTTATTTAGTATCCAGAGGGGATATATACACATGATCTTTATTTAGTATCCAGAGGGGATATATCCACATGATCTTTATTTAGTATCCAGAGGGAATATATACACATGATCTTTATTTAGTATCCAGAGGGGATATATACACATGATCTTTATTTAGTATCCAGAGGGGATATATACATATGATCTTTATTTAGTATCCAGAGGGAATATATACACAATATCTTTCTTTAGTATCCAGAGGGAATATATACACAGCATCTTTCTTTAGTATCAAGAGCGAATATATACACAGGATCTTTCTTTAGTATCCAGAGGGAATATATACACAGGATCTTTCTTTAGTATCCAGAGGGAATATATACACAGGATCTTTCTTTAGTATACAGAGGGAATATATACACAGCATCTTTCTTTAGTATCCAGAGGGAATATATACACAGGATCTTTATTTAGTATCCAGAGGGAATATATACACAGGATCTTTATTTATTATCCAGAGGGAATATATACACAGGATCTTTCTTTAGTATCCAGAGGGAATATATACACAGGATCTTTCTTTAGTATCCAGAGGGAATATATACACAGGATCTTTCTTTAGTATCCAGAGGGAATATATACACAGGATCTTTCTTTAGTATCCAGAGGGAATATATACACAGGATCTTTCTTTAGTATCCAGAGGGAATATATACACAGGATCTTTCTTTAGTATCAAGAGGGAATATATACACAGGATCTTTCTTTAGTATCAAGAGGGAATATATACACAGGATCTTTCTTTAGTATCCAGAGGGAATATATACACAAGATCTTTCTTTAGTATCCAGAGGGAATATATACACAAGATCTTTCTTTAGTATCCAGAGGGAATATATACACAAGATCTTTCTTTAGTATCCAGAGGGAACATATACACAAGATCTTTCTTTAGTATCCAGGGGAATATATACACAAGATCTTTCTTTAGTACCCTGAGGGAATATATACACAAGATCTTTCTTTAGTATACAGAGGGAATATATACACAGGATCTTTCTTTAGTATCCAGAGGGAATATATACACAGGATCTTTCTTTAGTATCCAGAGGGAATATATAAACCCACGTCTCGATCTCTCTCTCTCTTTCTCTCTCTCTCTCTTTCTCTCTCTCTCTTTCTTCATTTCTATAATAACCTCGGTCTCTCTTTTATTTCACACGCTCCTTCTATCCTCCCCCTCCTCTCTTTCTTTCTCTCTTCATTTATGTAATTTTCTGTCCCCACTTTGATTTATCCTTTCCCCCACCCCCACCCCCTTTTCTCTCTTCATTTATATATTTTCCTCTGTCATGTCTTTTGCTTCACCCGCCATTTCCTTCCTCCTCTCTCTTCATTTCTGCATTCTCCCTACCCCTGATTCCCTTCATCCTCCCTCCCTCATCCTCCCTCCCTCATCCTCCATTCTCCGCTCTCACTCTTTATCTTCAAATATATACTACCCTCTATCTCTTTCCTTCTCCTCACTTAGTTTAATAGTAAAAGTAAAGAGCCCCCGTCACGCCAAGTGGCGTATAGGGAATAGGGTGTTAGTGACCATACATTTTACAGACCTTCAGCACATGATTTTTGGGGTAATGTGGTCGGTATTACGCCTGTGCCGCTTTACTTCCCCCCCCCCCAAAAAAAAAATCCGGTACCCATTAAAGGCTGGGTGAACCCGGAAGCCGTCGATTGGGATCGAACCCTACCTCTTGTCCTTTGTAGTATCTTTACTTTAGGGATGTAAATTAGCGTCTACCAACACTAACCACTGAGCTATCGGGGCTCCCTCCTCTACTCACACAACTTTTTTGTACTCCCTCTGCCCATCCCTTCCTCAATCCACTCTCTTCTTCCATCTCTGCATTACTCTACTCCCCTCCACCCCTGTCCTTAATCTGTCACTCCTTTCCCCCTTCTCTGTCTGTCTCTCTCTCTGTCTCTCTCTTGTTTCTCTAAGAAACCCCAAACAAGAATTCAGTATTGAAACATAACCCGTTCTCATACACAAAAACATTTAAAATCAAAGAGCTTCTACAAAGCTTTACAAAAACGAAAATCAGAACACAAAAAACCAAACAATCTTAAACGGCGCATATAAAATTCAGTAAAAATTACGCGCAAGCAAAATTACAATGTAAATTTATCAACATTTTTATCCACCCCACTTCAATTTGCTATAAAAAATTAGGTTTCAGTTCTATTTTTTCTTTCGACGTAATGTTGTTTTCTGTATTTTGCCTCCATTTACACTTCCTGTTATAATTTTTTTTTTTTTTTGGGGGGGGGGAGGAGGTGGTTTTAAGGAAAGAGTGCGATATTGACCTACAGCGCCTGAAGCATTCATTGGGTCAAATGCAGGGAATCCTAGCTGATCAAGTTCCTAGTCCATCTCATAGGGGAGGTTCGTAGCAATAATTAGACTGGACAAGCGATTTTTCGGGTCGAAGAGAAAAGGAAGCTACGGCGGTGCGCAAAAAATACCACGATGAAGTCGGATGTGTTGGGTCGAAATGCTTAAACATCGCAATTAAAAAAAAAAATGATGACTCAACGCATCATCGCTCATCTAGCCTCATTTTGTGAACGGGTGGGGAGAGAGGTTGTCATTGGTTGCTCCCAGGAGATGGAGAAGCTGAGTGAGGCGTTCCAGCAGTCGCCATTCAGACGATCGCAAACTATGTCATGTGATGACGTTGTAGAGTTTCTCGGAAACACTCTCCAGCTCTTTCGACCTGTCTTGAGCTTTGCCTCCCTATAATCATCTTACTTTACGAAATGTTGGTTAGTCAACAAATCATCTTTATGTAGAGCTTGGTTAGTCAACAAATCATCTTTATGTAGAGCTTGGTTAGTCAACAAATCATCTTTATGTAGAGCTTGGTTAGTCAACAAATCATCTTTATGTAGAGCTTGGTTAGTCAACAAATCATCTTTATGTAGAGCTTGGTTAGTCAACAAATCATCTTTATGTAGAGCTTGGTTAGTCAACAAATCATCTTTATGTAGAGCTTGGTTAGTCAACAAATCATCTTTATGTAGAGCTTGGTTAGTCAACAAATCATCTTTATGTAGAGCTTGGTTAGTCAACAAATCATCTTTATGTAGAGCTTGGTTAGTCAACAAATCATCTTTATGTAGAGCTTGGTTAGTCAACAAATCATCTTTATGTAGAGCTTGGTTAGTCAACAAATCATCTTTATGTAGAGCTTGGTTAGTCAACAAATCATCTTTATGTAGAGCTTGGTTAGTCAACAAATCATCTTTATGTAGAGCTTGGTTAGTCAACAAATCATCTTTATGTTGAGCTTGGTTAGTCAACAAATCATCTTTATGTAGAGCTTGGTTAGTCAACAAATCATCTTTATGTAGAGCTTGGTTAGTCAACAAATCATCTTTATGTAGAGCTTGGTTAGTCAACAAATCATCTTTATGTAGAGCTTGGTTAGTCAACAAATCATCTTTATGTAGAGCTTGGTTAGTCAACAAATCATCTTTATGTAGAGCTTGGTTAGTCAACAAATCATCTTTATGTAGAGCTTGGTTAGTCAACAAATCATCTTTATGTAGAGCTTGGTTAGTCAACAAATCATCTTTATGTAGAGCTTGGTTAGTCAACAAATCATCTTTATGTAGAGCTTGGTTAGTCAACAAATCATCTTTATGTAGAGCTTGGTTAGTCAACAAATCATCTTTATGTAGAGCTTGGTTAGTCAACAAATCATCTTTATGTAGAGCTTGGTTAGTCAACAAATCATCTTTATGTAGAGCTTGGTTAGTCAACAAATCATCTTTATGTAGAGCTTGGTTAGTCAACAAATCATCTTTATGTAGAGCTTGGTTAGTCAACAAATCATCTTTATGTAGAGCTTGGTTAGTCAACAAATCATCTTTATGTAGAGCTTGGTTAGTCAACAAATCATCTTTATGTTGAGCTTGGTTAGTCAACAAATCATCTTTATGTAGAGCTTGGTTAGTCAACAAATCATCTTTATGTAGAGCTTGGTTAGTCAACAAATCATCTTTATGTAGAGCTTGGTTAGTCAACAAATCATCTTTATGTAGAGCTTGGTTAGTCAACAAATCATCTTTATGTAGAGCTTGGTTAGTCAACAAATCATCTTTATGTAGAGCTTGGTTAGTCAACAAATCATCTTTATGTAGAGCTTGGTTAGTCAACAAATCATCTTTATGTAGAGCTTGGTTAGTCAACAAATCATCTTTATGTAGAGCTTGGTTAGTCAACAAATCATCTTTATGTAGAGCTTGGTTAGTCAACAAATCATCTTTATGTAGAGCTTGGTTAGTCAACAAATCATCTTTATGTAGAGCTTGGTTAGTCAACAAATCATCTTTATGTAGAGCTTGGTTAGTCAACAAATCATCTTTATGTAGAGCTTGGTTAGTCAACAAATCATCTTTATGTAGAGCTTGGTTAGTCAACAAATCATCTTTATGTAGAGCTTGGTTAGTCAACAAATCATCTTTATGTAGAGCTTGGTTAGTCAACAAATCATCTTTATGTAGAGCTTGGTTAGTCAACAAATCATCTTTATGTTGAGCTTGGTTAGTCAACAAATCATCTTTATGTAGAGCTTGGTTAGTCAACAAATCATCTTTATGTAGAGCTTGGTTAGTCAACAAATCATCTTTATGTAGAGCTTGGTTAGTCAACAAATCATCTTTATGTAGAGCTTGGTTAGTCAACAAATCATCTTTATGTAGAGCTTGGTTAGTCAACAAATCATCTTTATGTAGAGCTTGGTTAGTCAACAAATCATCTTTATGTAGAGCTTGGTTAGTCAACAAATCATCTTTATGTAGAGCTTGGTTAGTCAACAAATCATCTTTATGTAGAGCTTGGTTAGTCAACAAATCATCTTTATGTAGAGCTTGGTTAGTCAACAAATCATCTTTATGTAGAGCTTGGTTAGTCAACAAATCATCTTTATGTAGAGCTTGGTTAGTCAACAAATCATCTTTATGTAGAGCTTGGTTAGTCAACAAATCATCTTTATGTAGAGCTTAGTTAGTCAACAAATCATCTTTATGTAGAACATGGTTAGTCAACAAATTATCTATATGTAGAACATGGTTAGCAACATGGTACCTGCAATCCCTATCGACAATTATAAAGACAATTATAAAGACAATTATAAAGACAATTATAAACGTGACGAAGTACAGTAGTATAACTACCTGTGTCCATCATCAAAACAAACTATCCTTAGATACAAAAATTGACACCCGCATTGGTAAAACTGCTACCACTTTTGCCCGTCTTTCTAGGTGTAAAAAAAAAAAAAAGTAAGTACCCCCGTCACGCCAAGTGACGTATAGGGAATGTGGTGTTAGTGACTATCATTTTTATAGACCTTCAGCACATATTTGGGGTAATGTGGTCAGTACGCCCGTGCCGATTTACTTTCCAGAAAAAAATCCGGTACCCATTTAAGGCTGTGTGAACCCGGAATACTTGGGCACAATAATAACATCAGATGGGAGATGCACCACAGAAATAAAAAGTAGAATAGCTCAGGCCAAAATAGCATTTCAGAAAATGAAAAATATCTTATGCAACAAATCTATGTCAATAAAAATGAGAAAAAGAGTTCATCGGTGCTACATAGAACCAATTCTGACCTATGGAAGCGAATCATGGACAGTAGAGAAACAAATGAAAAGACGATTAGAGGCCACAGAGATGGGATTTCTCAGAAGAATGTTGAAAGTTCCCTGAACAGCTAAAAAGACCAATGAGAAAGTTCTCAAAGAGGCCAACACAAAAAGGGAGCTCTTAAAAAACATCAGAAAGAAGCGATCAACATTTTTCGGGCACATCATGAGAAGAGGAAAGTTGGAATACTTGGTTACAACTGGCAAAATAAAAGGAAAGAGAGATCGCGGACGACAAAGAGAGAAAATACTGGATAGCTTGGTGTCATGGCATGGAAAACAGTCAACAACAGAACTGATACGATGCACTGTAGATATAAGATTGTGGAGGGACATGATCGCCTACGCCAACCGGTATGGCACATGATGATGATGATGAACCCGGAAGCCGTCGAGCGGGATCGAACCCGACCACTTGTCCTTAGTAGTTCAGTTCACTAACCACTGAGCTATCGCGGCTCCGGTCAGAAATCTAACAACATGGCGGTAATATGCTGGACTATCTAACAGGAAAAGAAGTCACTTCCCTGTAGTCCGGGACTTGACCAAAACACCGACTGGACTGAAATCTCAAAGACCAACTAACGGAGCGGACACTGTAGTAAAACATGTGGGAAAGGTTATAAAAATATGTGGAGGCGGGTACTGGTTCCCAGATTATACATGATCCCCTACGCCAGTAGACACCTTACAAGTTCTGTGACGTATTCTATTGTGTGTTGTTGAAATATAGAAATGATAAAGTGGGCTCGAGAGGGAAAAAAAAACTCTCCTCGAATCCATACTTTCTTCGTTATTTGACCAATTTCCAATCTCTGGTTAGTGAGACCCGATTTCTAGCACTCTCTGAAAACGGCTAAAAGCAGGGAATGTCGCGTGTGAACTCTGCGCACGTTTAAGAGTAGTTGACAATTAAATAACGAAAGCAGGTTAGATATGGTTTCCACCAGGGCTAAAATTGAAAGATAAAATCGGCACAATTGTCCCTCTAATTTCAAGGTTTTTGCCGGTGTTACAGAGTTTGTGAATCTGAGCTCCAACCATCGTTAGTGCTTTCGTTAGTATGTTGTATACATCACACTCAGAGGGAGGCACTGGGGAGAGAATTTGAGCACTATATAGGAAGTGTAACTAAGATGAACTGTCGAGTAAACTGAACTAAACTAAACGAAGCTAAACTAAACTAAGCTAAGCTAAGCTAAGTTAAGCTAAACTAAACTAAACTAAACTAAACTAAACTAAACTAAACTAAGCTAAACTAAACTAAACTAAACTAAACTAAACTAAACTAAACTAAACTAAACTATACTAAGCTAAACTAAATTAAACTATACTAAACTATACTAAACTAAACTAAGAGCTAAGCTAAACTAAACTATACTAAGCTAAACTAAATTAAACTATACTAAACTAAACTAAACTAAGCTAAGCTAAACTAAACTAAACTAAGCTAAGCTAAACTATACTAAGCTAAATTAAATTAAACTATACTAAACTAAACTAAGCTAAGTTAAACTAAACTAAACTAAACTAACTAAGCTAAGCTAAGCTAAGCTAAACTAAACTAAACTAAGCTAAGCTAAGCTAAACTAAGCTAAATTGAGTTAATCTATGCTAAACTAAATCAAGCTATAAACTAAGTTATAAGCTAAGCTGTAACCTAAGCTATAAGCTAAGCTACTTTAAGCTGGCAAAACCAGTTTTTCAAATCGCCATCACCTATCTTCTCCAACTCTGGCAGACATAACACAACTTTAAACAAGATCTAAAAATCTCACTTCAAATTTAGAGCAAGGAGCTCTGCTGATGCCACATTGACAGTTCTCAAATAAACAAATAAAAAACAAAAGTTTTCAAATGTTTATGTAAACATCGTCAGAAAACTTTATTTGAAGAAACACGATGATGTCTAATTGTACTCCCCAAAACTCAATCTACAATGACACCCATTTTATAAGTTAACATACAGGGAAGGGGGAATAAATGCCATATTGCACCAGAATTCATGGCAACTGGATTCGTTCTTTAGTTTAATTTAATTTTGCCCGTGAGGTCTTGGCACAATGGCTCCCATTTTAAGCATCAAGATCCGAGGGATTTAGCGTCTGAATACTTCCTCAATCCTCTTCTAACTCACAATGATATCGATTTTATTATGAAACAGTAATCTCATCTTTTGACAAGAGGCGTTTTCTCAAATGGGGAGGGGGGGGGGGACGGTCGGTCTAGTGGGAGGGGATTTCATCGCGGGTGACATCTCGGAAGTGTATGATGTAAGGAACGTGAAAACATTTGACGTCATCATTATGGTGGTATGAATCTTTATACAGTTTTGTAATAGGAGGTTCGCTGATCATCAGAAGATGTTCCTCCTTATGGCTTTCTGTTTCTTCTTCCTCTTCTTCGTCCTTCTACTCCTCCTTCGTTCTCCCACTCCTTCGTCCTCCTTCGCCCTTCCACTCCTCCTTCTCTAACACATCATCCTCCTCCTTCTCTAACACATCATCCTCCTCCTTCTCTAACACATCATCCTCCTCCTTCTCTAACACATCCTCCTCCTTCTCTAACACATCATCCTCTTCATTCTCTAACACATCATCCTCTTCATTCTCTAACACATCATCCTCCTCCTTCTCTAACACATCATCCTCTTCATTCTCTAACACATCATCCTCCTCCTTCTCTAACACATCATCCTCTTCATTCTCTAACACATCATCCTCCTCCTTCTCTAACACATCATCCTCTTCATTCTCTAACACATCATCCTCCTCCTTCTCTAACACATCCTCTTCCTTCTCTAACACATCATCCTCCTCCTTCTCTAACACATCATCCTCTTCATTCTCTAACACATCATCCTCCTCCTTCTCTAACACATCATCCTCTTCATTCTCTAACACATCAACCTCCTCCTTCTCTAACACATCATCCTCTTCATTCTCTAACACATCATCCTCTTCATTCTCTAACACATTATCCTCCTCCTTCTCTAACACATCCTCCTCCTCCTTCTCTCACACATCATCCTCCTCCTTCTCTCACACATCATCCTCCTCCTTCTCTCACACATCATCCTCCTCCTTCTCTAACACATCATCCTCCTCCTTCTCTCACACATCAACCTCCTCCTTCTCTCACATATCATCCTCCTCCTTCTCTCACACATCATCCTCCTTCTTCTCTCACACATCATCCTCCTCCTTCTCTCACACATCATCCTCCTCCTTCTCTAACACATCATCCTCCTCCTTCTCTAACACATCATCCTCCTCCTTCTCTCACACATCAACCTCCTCCTTCTCTCACACATCATCCTCCTCCTTCTCTCACACATCATCCTCCTCCTTCTCTCACACATCATCCTCCTCCTTCTCTCACACATCATCCTCCTCCTTCTCTCACACATCATCCTCCTCCTTCTCTAACACATCATCCTCCTCCTTCTCTAACACATCATCCTCCTCCTTCTCTCACACATCATCCTCCTCATTCTCTAACACATCATCCTCCTCCTTCTCTAACACATCATCCTCCTCCTTCTCTCACACATCATCCTCCTCCTTCTCTAACACATCATCCTCCTCCTTCTCTAACACATCATCCTCCTCCTTCTCTCACACATCATCCTCCTCCTTCTTTCACACATCATCCTCCTCCTTCTCTAACACATCATCCTCCTCCTTCTCTCACACATCAACCTCCTCCTTCTCTAACACATCATCCTCCTCCATCTCTCACACATCATCCTCCTCCTTCTCTCACACATCATCCTCCTCCTTCTCTCACACATCATCCTTCTCCTTCTCTCACACATCATCCTCCTCCTTCTCTCACACATCATCCTCCTCCTTCTCTCACACATCATCACCCTCCTTCTCTCACACATCATCCTCCTCCTTCTCTAACACATTATCCTCTTCCTTCTCTCACACATCATCCTCTTTCTCTCACACATCCACCTCATTTCTCACACATCCTCTTCCTTCTCTCACACATCCACCACTTTCTCTCACACATCCACCACTTTCTCTCACACATCCTCCTGTTTCTCTCACGCGTCCACCCCTTTCTCTCAAACATTATTTTTAATCTCCTTCTCCTTCTCCATCACCCTCTTTCTCCCCTTCCCCTCTTCCTGAATCTCCCTCCTTTCTCCTCTCCTGACCGAAAGAGTTAGACAATTACATAGACATCATTCCTCAATTGACCCCTGTATCAGGCGCTTTGCCAACAAGCCAAAGAATTTGCATTTTTAAGGAAATGTGTATTGGCCCGAAGATCAACGTCTCGGAATTGTAAGGGACAATTATTTAGTATTCTATTTCAGCCCATTAGCTTCTAGAATCTGTAAAGAGGACTGGCCCATGGGTGTCATTCTTCTGTTGCATTTCGAGCTAGAATGGAGGCGAAACATTGCAATAGAGCACTAAGTTCATTGTAAGATCATCATCATCATGTGTCATGCCGGTTAACTTATGCGATCATGTATTTCCACAATTTTCTATCAACAGTGCATCGTATCAGTCCAATTGTTGACTGTTTTCTATGCCGTGACATGAATCTATCTTGTAATTTCTCTCTTTTTCGTACTTGTATTTTGCCTCTTGTAACCAAGTATTCCAACTTTCCCTTCTCATGATGTGCCCGAAAAATGTTGACTGTTTCTTTCTGATGTTCTTTAGGAGCTCTCTTTTTGTGTTGGCCTCTTTGAGAATTTCATCATTGGTCTTTTTAGCTGTCCAGGGAACTTTCAACGTTCTTCTGAGAAATCCCATCTCTGTGGCCTCTAATCGTCTTTTTATGTGTATGTTTACTGTCCATGATTCGCTTGTATAGGTTAGAATTGGCTCCATATAGCACCGATGCACTCTCTGTCTCTCTTCTATTGATATAGACTTGTTTCACAAGACGTTTTTCATGTTCTGAAAAGCGATTTAGGCCTGAGCTATTCTGTTAAAAAATCCTAATATAGTGAACGATAAAGAAAAGTAACGAATGATCAAAAGTGCCAAATTACTCGTAGTATTTCCTTCTCTTAAATAACCGTGGAATGAACCACCAACAGTACACAGAAGAGTAAAATAAAAGTTGAACAAATATTGCTGTTTGTTGTACACAGAAGAGTAAAATAAAAGTTGGACAAATATTGCTGTTTGTTGTACACAGAAGAGTAAAATAAAAGTTGGACAAATATTGCTGTTTGTTGTACACAGAAGAGTAAAATAAAACTTGAACAAATATTGCTGTTTGTTGTACACAGAAGAGTAAAATAAAACTTGGACAAATATTGCTGTTTGTTGTACACAGAAGAGTAAAATAAAAGCTGGACAAATATTGCTGTTTGTTGTACACAGAAGAGTAAAATAAAACATTAACAACACAGTTGTTTGTTTTTATATCAAAGTGTCATTTTAATTCTAGTCCAGAATATTTTTCAGCATTTATTGATGAAGATGTCTTTAGTTTAGAACATTCCACTCATTCTTGAAATTAATATTTTAAGGGAGTGGTTAAAGTTCGTGACACCACAGACAAAGTAAGCTTTTCAGCTGAAGGCAATATTTATGCGTGGCCGTTATTTTAAAATTAACGCTCGTGACAAGAATATCAACAGATTAGCAATTCTGTGAGTTGGGAGATACAATATTCAATCAATATTCAATTTGTATATTCCTATATATAATAACAATATTCCTTTGGATCGCTCGGTTGTGTGGAGAGAAGAAACATGTTGTATGGGCTAGGTTGTGTGGAGAGAAGAAACATGTTGTATGAGCTAGGTTGTGTGGAGAGAAGAAACATGTTGTATGGGCTAGGTTGTGTGGAGAGAAGAAACATGTTGTATGGGCTAGGTTGTGTGAAGAGAAGAAACATGTTGTATGGGCTAGGTTGTGTGGAGAGAAGAAACATGTTGTATGGGCTAGGTTGTGTGGAGAGAAGAAACATGTTGTATGGGCTAGGTTGTGTGGAGAGAAGAAACATGTTGTATGGGCTAGGTTGTGTGGAGAGAAGAAACATGTTGTATGGGCTAGGTTGTGTGGAGAGAAGAAACATGTTGTATGGGCTCGGTTGTGTGGAGAGAAGAAACATGTTGTATGGGCTCGGTTGTGTGGAGAGAAGAAACATGTTGTATGGGCTAGGTTGTGTGGAGAGAAGAAACATGTTGTATGGGCTCGGTTGTGTGGAGAGAAGAAACATGTTGTATGGGCTCGGTTGTGTGGAGAGAAGAAACATGTTGTATGGGCTAGGTTGTGTGGAGAGAAGAAACATGTTGTATGGGCTCGGCTGTGTGGAGAGAAGAAACATGTTGTATGGGCTCGGCTGTGTGGAGAGAAGAAACATGTTGTATGGGCTTGGTTGTGTGGAGAGAAGAAACATGTTGTATGGGCTAGGTTGTGTGGAGAGAAGAAACATGTTGTATGGGCTCGGTTGTGTGGAGAGAAAAAACATGTTGTATGGGCTAGGTTGTTTGGAGAGAAGAAACATGTTGTATGGGCTAGGTTGTGTGGAGAGAAGAAACATGTTGTATGGGCTAGGTTGTGTGGAGAGAAGAAACATGTTGTATGGGCTAGGTGTGTGGAGAGAAGAAACATGTTGTATGGGCTAGGTTGTGTGGAGAGAAGAAACATGTTGTATGGGCTAGGTTGTGTGGAGAGAAGAAACATGTTGTATGGGCTAGGTTGTGTGGAGAGAAGAAACATGTTGTATGGGCTAGGTTGTGTGGAGAGAAGAAACATGTTGTATGGGCTCGGCTGTGTGGAGAGAAGAAACATGTTGTATGGGCTCGGCTGTGTGGAGAGAAGAAACATGTTGTATGGGCTCGGTTGTGTGGAGAGAAGAAACATGTTGTATGGGCTAGGTTGTGTGGAGAGAAGAAACATGTTGTATGGGCTCGGTTGTGTGGAGAGAAGAAACATGTTGTATGGGCTCGGTTGTGTGGAGAGAAGAAACATGTTGTATGAGCTAGGTTGTGTGGAGAGAAGAAACATGTTGTATGGGCTAGGTTGTGGGAGAGAAGAAACATGTTGTATGGGCTCGGTTGTGTGGAGAGAAGAAACATGTTGTATGGGCTAGGTTGTGTGGAGAGAAGAAACATGTTGTATGAGCTAGGTTGTGTGGAGAGAAGAAACATGTTGTATGTGCTCGGTTGTGTGGAGAGAAGAAACATGTTGTATGGGCTAGGTTGTGTGGAGAGAAGAAACATGTTGTATGGGCTCGGTTGTGTGGAGAGAAGAAACATGTTGTATGGGCTAGGTTGTTTGGAGAGAAGAAACATGTTGTATGTGCTCGGCTGTGTGGAGAGAAGAAAGATGTTGTATGGGCTCGGCTATGTGGAGAAAAGAAAGATGTTGCATGGTCTCGGCTATGTGGAGAGAAGGAACATGTTGTATGGGCTCGGCTGTATGAAGAGAGGAAACATGTTGTATGGGCTCGGCTGTGTGGAGAGAGGAAACATGTTGTATGGGCTCGGCTGTGTGGAGAGAGAGGAAACATGTTGTATGGGCTCGGTTGTGTGGAGAGAGGAAACATGTTGTATGGGCTCGGCTGTGTGGAGAGAGGAAACATGTTGTATGGGCTCGGCTGTGTGGAGAGAGAGGAAACATGTTGTATGGGCTCGGCTGTGTGGAGGAGAGGAAACATGTTGTATGGGCTCGGCTGTGTGGAGAGAGGAAACATGTTGTATGGGCTCGGCTGTGTGGAGAGGCGAAACATGTTGTATGGGCTCGGCTGTGTGGAGAGAGAGGAAACATGTTGTATGGGCTCGGCTGTGTGGAGAGAGGAAACATGTTGTATGGGCTCGGCTGTGTGGAGAGAGGAAACATGTTGTATGGGCTCGGCTGTGTGGAGAGAGGAAACATGTTGTATGGGCTCGGCTGTGTGGAGAGAGGAAACATGTTGTATGGGCTCGGCTGTGTGGAGAGAGGAAACATGTTGTATGGGCTCGGCTGTGTGGAGAGAGGAAACATGTTGTATGGGCTCGGTTGTGTGGAGAGAGGAAACATGTTGTATGGGCTCGGCTGTGTGGAGAGAGGAAACATGTTGTATGGGCTCGGCTGTGTGGAGAGAGGAAACATGTTGTATGGGCTCGGCTGTGTGGAGAGAGGAAACATGTTGTATGGGCTCGGCTGTGTGGAGAGAGGAAACATGTTGTATGGGCTCGGCTGTGTGGAGAGAGGAAACATGTTGTATGGGCTCGGCTGTGTGGAGAGAGGAAACATGTTGTATGGGCTCGGCTGTGTGGAGAGAGGAAACATGTTGTATGGGCTCGGTTGTGTGGAGAGAGAGGAAACATGTTGTATGGGCTCGGTTGTGTGGAGAGAGAGGAAACATGTTGTATGGGCTCGGCTGTGTGGAGAGAGGAAACATGTTGTATGGGCTCGGTTGTGTGGAGAGCGAGGAAACATGTTGTATGGGCTCGGCTGTGTGGAGAGAGGAAACATGTTGTATGGGCTCGGCTGTGTGGAGAGAGGAAACATGTTGTATGGGCTCGGCTGTGTGGAGAGAGAGGAAACATGTTGTATGGGCTCGGCTGTGTGGAGAGAGAGAGGAAACATGTTGTATGGGCTCGGCTGTGTGGAGAGAGGAAACATGTTGTATGGGCTCGGCTGTGTGGAGAGAGGAAACATGTTGTATGGGCTCGGCTGTGTGGAGAGAGAGGAAACATGTTGTATGGGCTCGGCTGTGTGGAGAGAGGAAACATGTTGTATGGGCTCGGCTGTGTGGAGAGAGGAAACATGTTGTATGGACTCGGCTGTGTGGAGAGAGGAAACATGTTGTATGGGCTCGGCTGTGTGGAGAGAGGAAACATGTTGTATGGGCTCGGCTGTGTGGAGAGAGGAAACATGTTGTATGGGCTCGGCTGTGTGGAGAGAGGAAACATGTTGTATGGGCTCGGTTGTGTGGAGAGAAGAAACATGTTGTATGGGCTCGGCTGTGTGGAGAGAGGAAACATGTTGTATGGGCTCGGCTGTGTGGAGAGAGGAAACATGTTGTATGGGCTCGGCTGTGTGGAGAGAGGAAACATGTTGTATGGGCTCGGCTGTGTGGAGAGAGGAAACATGTTGTATGGGCTCGGCTGTGTGGAGAGAGGAAACATGTTGTATGGGCTCGGTTGTGTGGAGAGAAGAAACATGTTGTATGGGCTCGGCTGTGTGAAGAGAGGAAACATGTTGTATGGGCTCGGCTGTGTGGAGAGAGGAAACATGTTGTATGGGCTCGGCTGTGTGGAGAGAGAGGAAACATGTTGTATGGGCTCGGCTGTGTGGAGAGAGGAAACATGTTGTATGGGCTCGGCTGTGTGAAGAGAGGAAACATGTTGTATGGGCTCGGCTGTGTGGAGAGAGGAAACATGTTGTATGGGCTCGGCTGTGTGGAGAGAGGAAACATGTTGTATGGGCTTGGTTGTGTGGAGAGAGAGGAAACATGTTGTATGGGCTCGGTTGTGTGGAGAGAGAGGAAACATGTTGTATGGGCTCGGTTGTGTGGAGAGAGGAAACATGTTGTATGGGCTCGGTTGTGTGGAGAGAGAGGAAACATGTTGTATGGGCTCGGTTGTGTGGAGAGAGAGGAAACATGTTGTATGGGCTCGGCTGTGTGGAGAGAGGAAACATGTTGTATGGGCTCGGTTGTGTGGAGAGAGAGGAAACATGTTGTATGGGCTCGGTTGTGTGGAGAGAGGAAACATGTTGTATGGGCTCGGCTGTGTGGAGAGAGGAAACATGTTGTATGGGCTCGGCTGTGTGGAGAGAGAGGAAACATGTTGTATGGGCTCGGTTGTGTGGAGAGAGGAAACATGTTGTATGGGCTCGGCTGTGTGGAGAGAGGAAACATGTTGTATGGGCTCGGCTGTGTGGAGAGAGGAAACATGTTGTATGGGCTCGGCTGTGTGGAGAGATAGGAAACATGTTGTATGGGCTCCGTTGTGTGGAGAGAGGAAACATGTTGTATGGGCTCGGCTGTGTGGAGAGAGGAAACATGTTGTATGGGCTCGGCTGTGTGGAGAGAGGAAACATGTTGTATGGGCTCGGCTGTGTGGAGAGAGAGGAAACATGTTGTATGGGCTCGGTTGTGTGGAGAGAGGAAACATGTTGTATGGGCTCGGCTGTGTGGAGAGAGAGGAAACATGTTGTATGGGCTCGGTTGTGTGGAGAGAGGAAACATGTTGTATGGGCTCGGCTGTGTGGAGAGAGGAAACATGTTGTATGGGCTCGGCTGTGTGGAGAGAGAGGATACATGTTGTATGGGCTCGGTTGTGTGGAGAGAGGAAACATGTTGTATGGGCTCGGCTGTGTGGAGAGAGGAAACATGTTGTTTGGGCTCGGCTGTGTGGAGAGAGGAAACATGTTGTATGGGCTAGGCTGTGTGGAGAGAGAGGAAACATGTTGTATGGGCTCGGCTGTGTGGAGAGAGGAAACATGTTGTATGGGCTCGGTTGTGTGGAGAGAGAGGAAACATGTTGTATGGGCAACAACTTGTCCCTTTTTTTTCTGCCGAAACTCGTGCCCTGGAGAGGACACTCAACAAACACTTTCAGCTTCCAGTGGAGCACAGGTCTTCAACAAACACTTTCAGCTTCCCGTGGAGCACAGGTCTTTAACAAACACTTACAGCTCTCTGTGGAGCACAGGTCTTCAACAAACACTTTCAGCTTCCAGTGGAGCACAGGTCTTTAACAAACACTTACAGCTCTCTGTGGAGCACAGGTCTTCAACAAACACTTTCAGCTTCCAGTGGAGCACAGGTCTTCAACAAACACTTTCAGCTTCCCTGGAGCACAGGTCTTTAACAAACACTTACAGCTCTCTGTGGAGCACAGGTCTTCAACAAACACTTTCAGCTTCCAGTGGAGCACAGGTCTTTAACAAACGCTTACAGCTCTCTGTGGAGCACAGGTCTTCAACAAACACTTTCAGCTTCCAGTGGAGCACAGGTCTTCAACAAACACTTTCAGCTTCCCGTGGAGCACAGGTCTTTAACAAACACTTACAGCTCTCTGTGGAGCACAGGTCTTCAACAAACACTTTCAGCTTCCAGTGGAGCACAGGTCTTTAACAAACACTTACAGCTCTCTGTGGAGCACAGGTCTTCAACAAACACTTTCAGCTTCCAGTGGAGCACAGGTATTCAACAAACACTTCCCAAGCCATTCTACGTCTGTCTCTTGAGAAAACTAATTCATGTCTTGAATAGTTCAGTAGCACCAGCAAGCTACCGCATTTCGTCATCCGCCCTTGAAAGAACGTTAAGTGAATGTAATTGCGTTTTGTTGTGTTGTACAGCAGAACTATGACCCGCGCCATTCAGCCCATGATATCCGACTTCAGCATGACCTAATTTTCTTGCTTTCCTCACTCGCTTTGCCAGTCTAGACAGGTTTGTCTATCACTAGAGGCACCGCTAGGAGTTGGAGTAAAGTCCGGACAGCAGGTCAGCTTCACCGATCCTCAAACAAACGATCAGCTATGAGTCGCTAACGGCTGTCAACTCTGTAGCTGCCATCCCCCTATATCCGACACCAAAATGACTAAAACAAGTGAAGATAAGCAGGACATATCAAAGTAAAAAATAAATTAATAAACACTACGTGGGACCGAAAGTAAAGCTGCAGAAAACATACCAAATAAATATTAAATAGTATTGAGCAGCTAGACTAACAGAAAGACAAAATAAACTACAACGTTTCGGCAATAAGTTTCATCAGGTACAGCAAGAACATTGATGAGAGAGGCAAGAGCAGCAGGAATCGGCTCCCTCAATGAGATAGAACTGCTTGCACAGAACAGAGACAGATGGCGAGATTTGATAAAATATCTTTAAAAGAAAACTGCTAGAACAAAAAATTCATATAGGAGAAGGTGTATCTTGGTCTAGGCCCTATGGGCCGGTTACGGCTCGAAAGGTCAATAGATAGATAGGTACAGCAAACATAACTATACTCATTAAACATACAAATCAAAGCCAGAAAACAATATATAAAAAAGGCGGCGGAGACTGTGGCCAGGATTTAACGACTAAATCATCATCATGTGCCATACCGGTTGGCGTAAGTGATCATATCCTTCCACAATCTTCTATCTACCATGCATCATATCAGTTCTGTTGTTGACTGTTTTCCATTCCATGACAGAATCTTCTCACTTTGTCGTCCGCGATCTCTATTTCCCTGTATTTTGGCAGTTGTAACTAAATATTCCAACTTTCCTCTTTTCATGATGTGTCCGAAAAATGTTCATTGTTTCTTTCTGGTATTTCTTAGAAGCTCCATTTTTGTGTTGGCCTCTTTGACAATTTCTTCATTGGTATTTTTATCTTTCCATGGAACTTTCAACATTCTTCTAAGAAATTCCATCTCTGTGGCCTCTAATCGTCTTTTTATTTGCTTGTTTGCTGTCCATGATTCGCTTCCGTAGGTCAGAATTGGCTCTATATAGCATGGTGAACTCTCTTTCTCACTTCTATTGACATAGATTTGTTGCATAAGATGTTTTTCATTTTTTTGAAATGCGATTTTAGTCTGAGCTATTCTGCTTTTTATTTCTATGGTGCATCGTCCATCTGATGTTATTATTGTGCCCAAGTATTTGACGGGTTGCACTTATTTCAGATTTATCTTGTTTATTATTTTTATGTTGCATGATGGCGATGATTGCTTCTTCATTATCGACTAAAGCAAGAAGTACAACACGCTTCATATTCATCGCATTCAATATCCCATGAACTCATTTTCTTATTCAATTTTAACGTATTTCCCTAGCACAATCTAAGTACATGAAACGCCTACTCACCATGAACTCATTTTCTTATTCAATTTTAACGTATTTCCCTAGCACAATCTAAGTACAGGAAACGCCTACTCACCATGAACTCATTTTCTCATTCAATTTTAACGTATTTCCCTAGCACAATCTAAGTACAGGAAACGCCTACTCACCATCCTCCAAATTTTCCTTAAGTATTTCTACATCCCCAGTTAGTTACTTAAGCGCCAATTTGTTGAGATCTGTCGAGAAATCAATCAAAGCAATCTTCGATATTCCAGACCCACAGACTGTCAGTGATATCTATTACCAGCAGAAAACATATGGGATTCCCGTCGGTGGCGTAGCTACTTTTACGTATTGAATGTCATTATTGGTCGCCTTAATGCGATTTAAAATCTGTGAGATCAATAACAAGTTTCTCACTTTTCTAACAGTTTGCTCCCCCTTAGTGACGTGACCGGATATCAGCGTGCCATGTGAGAGTTTCGAGCGGCCATTTTGATTCTGGTCAAGTGCAGCCATTGATCGGATTGGCCAAGTTTGTTTCTTTGGAAGAGATGGTCATACTTAATTAACTGCGTATTTGGATTTCCTTACTCGGAGTTAGTTGAAAGGCCACGCAGCAAGAAGAATGATCTTAATGCCCCGTGATGTTTTTTTCAATGACCAATGGCACATTTTAGTGATATGGTAGGAATCACGCCAGGCCGCCTTATCATCCCCCAATTTCAAAGAAAAAAAGAAATATCTGGCACCTTTTGTCAGAGGCTCATCTTCATCAAGTACCGGGCTTGCTGGCGTAGGTGATCATGTCTCTCCACAACTTTCGATCTCAACAATTATTTATCATTTCTGTTGTTGACCTACTGCCAAGCCTTTCCCTTAAGCTGTCTGGTATCTTTTCTCTTTGCATCCCTCTATATCTTTGTCCCTCAATTTTCCTAGTTGTTACAATATATTCCAGCTGTTCTCTTCTCATTACATGGCCAAAAAATGATGATTGTTTCTTCCTAATTCTGGAAATTAGCTCTCTTTTTGCTTTGGCCTCTTTCAGAACGTTTTCATTACTCTTCTTAGCTGTCCAAGGTATACTCAACATTCTTCTGTAAAACCACATTTCTACAGACTCCAGTGATTTTCATGTCTGTTGTCCTATTGTTCATGATTCACAACAATATGTTAAGACTGGCTCTACATAACATCCAAGAACTCTTTTTCTTGTGTCGATTGTCAAAAATGAATGCACAGTATCTTCCTAGAACTAACTACTTCTTCTTCTACCTTTCAGCTCCCTGTGGAGCATAGGTATTCAACAAACACTTTCCAAGTCGTTCTGTTTCTGCCATTCTTTTAAGATCATTCTATGTCTTCCCCATCATCTTTATCTCTGCTTCAATCTGTCTTCTCCAAGAATATCTTGGTCTTCCTCTTTGTCTTTTTCCTTTGGGGTTCCGAAAAAGAAGCTTTGTATAATATTCTCAGTTGGCTTCCGTAGTGTGTCTCCTATCCAGCTCCATCGTCTTCGCTGTATCTCTTTATCCATAGGTATTTCACTGGCACATTTCCATAGTTCTATAGAACTAACTAGAATGAGTAAAAAGTTCTACCCACACACGCGCCAAAGCATCGGGCTGCAACCAGGAACTGAACTTGTAATCTCCATCCCATTACCTCGCCGCTAAAGATAAATGCGTCAAAGATACTGTCAACTAACTAGTTCATAGAAAAGTAACTATCTGGCCGGTCAGTTATGCACGCAAATGCCAGATTTTCGGCCTGAGCAACGTCATCTCTTGAACTTTGGTGATGTACTGTCATCAGTGTTAATTAAACAACTCCAGTTTCAATGTCATTAACAAGTACTTCGTAGCTCGCAGTCAGGACGGACGCTCCAAATCATAAAAACAATTCTCGATTTTAATCTTAGCTTGGGGCGGGGTGGGGTAGCGGTTGGGGGTGAGGGGTTAGTGGTTTAGAGGTACAACGTTGGCCTCCGGACAAGGTGGTGTCTGGTTTGAGTCGCAATTTTTCTCTTCAACAAAGCATAATTTTTCTGAAAGGATAGAAAATATCCTTTTCTAGAATGTTCTTCTACAGATGCAAACGCTTTTGTAATGAATTCTTTCGAATCGTTAATTTCGTTTCAGCCATTCTGATCATTTAATTCATGACCAATTATTAATGTAGCACTTAACGGTGACTTGGTGGTCTAGAGGTAAGACGTAGGCCTATGTACAAGAAGGTGTCGAGTTCGAATCCCACCATAGTTAGTGCAATTAAACCACCCCCCCCCCCAAAAAAAAAAAAAAAAAAAAATCTAACTTGTGGTCTCTTCGTATTTTTTATCCTGTTTTCAAGGTAGTGAGATCAAATGTCTAGTCATCATCATCATCAAGTTCCGGGCCTGCTGGCGTAGGTGATCATGTCTCTCCACAACTTTCGATCTCCACAGTTATTTATAATTTCTATTTTTGACCTTATGCTAAGCCATTCTCTTAAGCTGTCTGTTATTTTTTCTCTTTGCTTCTCTCTATCTCTTCGTCCCTCAATTTTCCCAGTTGTTACAATATATTCCAGCTGTTCTCTTCTCATTACATGGCCAAAAAAGATGATTCTTTCTTCCTAATATTGGAAATTAGCTCTCTTTTTGCTTTGACCTCTCTCAGAACATTTTCATAACTCTTCTTATCTGTACATGGTATTCTCAACCTTATTCTGTAAAAATACATTTCTACAGACTCCAGTGATTTTCTTGTCTGTTGTCCTATTGTCCATGATTCACATCCATATGTTAAGACTGGCTCTACATAACAAAATGTCTAGTACTCTCGGATAACGGCGAATAAACAGTCACATGTGAGCTCTGCGCACAGTAAAGAATAATTGGCTATTTAAAGTTGAAGAGAGTAGACATAAGATGTCACTGCCCGGAGAAATCGTTGTTAAGCAAATCTACCCATGTCGATGACCGGAGAAATCGTTGTTAAGCAAATCTACCCATGTCGATGACCGGAGAAATCGTTGTTAAGCAAATCTACCCATGTCGCTGCCCGGAGAAATCGTTGTTAAGCAAATCTACCCATGTCGATGACCGGAGAAATCGTTGTTAAGCAAATCTACCCATGTCGATGACCGGAGAAATCGTTGTTAAGCAAATCTACCCATGTCGATGACCGGAGAAATCGTTGTTAAGCAAATCTACCCATGTCGATGACAGATTTGTAGATCATAAAGAAGCAACTATCGCGGCCTCTCCGTCAATTAGCGACACAACGAATACACGACCACCTAGCGGGGAAAGCTGAGAAGGGAAAGAGAGATGTCACTTTAGCTGTTGATTGTATCTTGTACTTTGATAAGTTTTAACTGTGAGCACAATTTTGTAAAATAGTTCAGGCAATGATGTCACTGGGTAATTCAGGCCAAAACAGCATTTCAAAAAATAAAAAAAACGTCTTATGCAACAAGTCTATAGCAAAAGAAGTGAGAAAGATAGTTCATCTGTGCTATATACAACCAATTCTGACCCATGGAAGCAAATCATGGATAGTAGACAAACAAATAAAAAGACGATTAGAAACCACAGAGATGGGATTTACCAGAAGAATGTTGAAAGTTCCCTGGACAGCTAAAAGACCAACGAAGTACTTCTCAAAGAGGCCAAAACAAAAATGGAGCTCCTAAGAAACATCAGAAAGAAACAATCAACATTTTTTGGACACATCATGAGAAGAGGAAAGTTGGAATACTTGGTTACAACTGGCAAAATACAGGGAAATCGAGATCGCGGACGTCAAAGAGAGAAGATACTAGATAGCTTGGCGTCATGGCATGGAAAACAGTCAACAACAGAACTGATACGACGCACTGTAGATAGAAGATTGTGAAGGGACATGATCACATACGCTAATCTGTATGGCACATGATGATGATGAGGTACTTCCCAGTTTCAAGAGAGATAAGTTGTGATAACATCGTTGTCTACTTGGTTATTATATAATGGGATCGTTGTCTACCTGGTTATTATATAGTGGGATCGTTGTCTACCTGGTTATTATATAGTGGGATCGTTGTCTACCTGGTTATTATATAGTGGGATCGTTGTCTACTTGGTTATTATATAGTGGGATCGTTGTCTACCTGGTTATTATATAGTGGGATCGTTGTCTACCTGGTTATTATATAGTGGGATCGTTGTCTACCTGGTTATTATATAGTGGGATCGTTGTCTACCTGGTTATTATATAGTGGGATCGTTGTCTACCTGGTTATTATAAAGTGGGGTCGTTGTCTACCTGGTTATTATTAAATGGGATCGTTGCCTACCTGGTTCTTATAAAGTGTGATCGTTGTCTACTTGGTTATTATATAGTGGGATCGTTGTCTACCTGGTTATTATATAGTGGATCGCTGTCTACCTGGTTCTTATAATGTGGGATCTTTGTCTACCTGGTTATTATATAGTGGGATCGTTTTCTATCTGATTATTATATTGTGGGATCGTTGTCTACCTGGTTATTATAAAGTGGGGTCGTTGTCTACCTGGTTATTATAAAATGGGATCCTTGCCTACCTGGTTATAATAAAGTGGGATCATTGTCTACCTGGTTATTATAAAGTGGGATCGCTGTCTACCTGGTTACTATAAAGTGGGATCGTTGTCTACCTGGTTATTATATAATGGGATTGTTGTCTACGTGGTTATTTTATAGTGGGATCGTTGCCTACCTGGTTATTATATATTGGGATCGTTGCCTACCTGGTTATTATATAATGGGATTGTTGTCTACGTGGTTATTTTATAGTGGGATCGTTGCCTACCTGGTTATTATATATTGGGATCGTTGCCTACCTGGTTATTATATATTGAGATCGTTGCCTACCTGGTTATTATATAGTGGGATCGTTGGTTTCTTGGTGTTTAGATAATGGAATCGTTATCTACCTGGTTATTTCAGAAGGAGACTGTAGGTTAACTTGCCTATTATAAAAGTCAGTGACACGTTGGCTATTATAAAAGGCAGTGACGACTAAAAATTAAAAAAAAATATTGTGACATAGAGCGTTAGGCGGAAGGAGAAAACAAATGGAGAAGTCTTAAAGAGTTACCCTCTTGGAACCTAACATGTTGACACGTGAGTGACGTAAACATTGACGTCATGAATCAGTAGCTGATTTGCTGGACTTCCACTTCCGACCAGAAGGGTCTGTTCCCACTCGCAGTGATTCTTATTTCGGGCCGACTGGGCGTCAAGCTTTCCTGTCTCTGAAAATGAGTAAAAGGGGGACTGAGTGGTCGAAAGGGTAAGACGTTCGCCTGTGGACAGGAAGGTTCCCGGATTTCAATTTTCACCACAAGTGGTGGGAGTTTGTCAAAAATCGAATCTGTGATTTCCTCATGGCTTTACACTGCCCTGGTCTCTGGGTTGTGAGACCGGATGTCTATCCTCTCGGAAAAAGGCGAAAAAAGGAGGTCCCGTGTGCACTCGCGCACGTTAAAGTACCTTTAGCAGTTAAAGTTGAAAAAGAAGGCCACAAATAAATTGCAACTGCGTGGGCAAAAATTATGAAGGAAAACCTACGACGTCGAAGACGGATATACCGGGCAGAAAGGTGCAGTGGGACTCTTTAGTCTCGAGACAGAGAGGTTGTGAGTTCAAATCCCGGCTGCACCAGTTAGCTTTTTTTTTAAATTTGTGATTTCTCTCTTGAGGTAACCGCCCTTCGTCTCAGCGGCGAGGCCCGGCTTGAAGCGTCATCGACTCATCGACTCATCGACGGTTAAATAACGGAGTACCTCCGAAGTTTGAGTTATCTGCCTGTGCGGCGGGAGACACCAGTGCACACGGCTGCCAGGGAAAAAACGGATTAATTCAGTTTCTAGTCTCAAAAGACTGCACCAGAGGGGACAGCTGGCGAACTCAAAAAAAGTTAGAGAGCTCTACACCTATTGATATAATAGATGTAACAAATGTAAAAATAGGAGTAAGGAAGGGAGCCATCTTATCACCAAGCTTGTTCAATCTATATACTGAGCAAATCTTAAAAACATCACAGTGATGCCAGGCCTAAACATTAATGGAAAGATAATCAATAACCTAAAATATGCTGATGACACTGTTCTACTAGCAGAAAATCCTAAAGATATACAATTACTTAATGAAATAAACATGACAAACAAAAAATATGGATTAGATATGAATATCAAAAGGACTAAAGCTATGATCATAAATAAAGATAATACTAAAAACCTACAAGTGGATATCAAAATAGAAGGAATACATCTGGAGACAGTTCAGAACTACAACTATCTTGGACATACTATAACCAGTGATGGAAAATGTACAACTGAAATAAACAAAAGAATAGGAATGGCAAAAAGTAATTTTAATGCCATGAAAAATATACTAACATCAAAACGAATAACACCAGGCTAAAAATAAGAACAGCAAAATGTTACATCTTCTCAACATTCCTGTATGGTGCAGAAACATGGACATTAGGCAAGAAAACACAACAGAAAATGGAAGCCTCTGAAATGTGGATTTATAGAAGAATAGGAGAATTAGATGGAAAGAAAACAAACGATGAAGTCTTAAAACAACTAAAAATGAAAAGAGAACTACTAAACACAATTCAAACAAGACAAATGAGATTTTTGGGCCATGTTGAAAGACACAGCAGCCTACTAAAAGTAATCTTGGAAGGGAAAATACAAGGTAAAAGTGGCAGAGGAGGGCCAAGACTAACATGGACGAGTAACACCAAAAGATGGACAAGTCAACCTATGATAACCTGCACCATCAAAGCAAGAGACAGAGTGGAATGGCGCTCCATGGTAGCCAACCTTCGATGCGGTGACAGCACTCAATGATGATGATAGTATTTTAATTCCTCTGTAAAATGGTGTTTATAAGCCAGTTCTTTTTAATGTTTAAATCTTTTAATATGTGTTCATTGCTCTTTTTCATTATTCACTGTATCTTAAGGATTTAGACAGTTGGTGTCTGGCTGACATTACACACAATTTACCCACATGACATAGATCTCGTTGCAGTAATATTAATCACTGGCTGGCAAACCACAGCTTTCGTATCGTAAAAGGATGTCCCTTGCTAAAGGTTACCTGATTGCTATTTGCCGTGATGAAATCAATATCACTGCATAGAAAGTATCTCCAGGGTATGTTGCAAGTGTTGTCAAATGGCGCATAAAATGAAATATTCCAACCTATTCTACAGGCTGTTCTACCTGTGAGCTGAGGACAAGTGTCTCAACCTTTCAGCTTGAGTTTCATATTTTGTGCTTGGAGGGTGTTAGATAACTGATTACTGCATGCAGTAAATGTGGCAGAGAAATATATGAGGAGAAGGAAAACGTAATGAAGTTTGAGAAACAAATCCTTATATGGAGAGTATCCGTGAGAATATATATCAGGTATGGATACTCTCTTGCATTCCTCATTATAATCGTATTTGCTTCCTTCCTTCCTTCCTTCCTTCCTTCCTTCCTTCCTTCCTTCCTTCCTTCCTTCCTTCCTTCCTTCCTTCCTTCCTTCCTTCCTTCCTTCCTTCCTTCCTTCCTTCCTTCCTTCCTTCCTTCCTTCCTTCCTTCCTTCCCTCCTTCCCTCCTTCCCTCCTTCCCTCCCTTCCCTCCCTCCCTCCCTCCCTCCCTCCCTCCCCCCCTCCCTCCCTCCCTCCCTCCCTTCCTTCCTTCCTTCCTTCCTTCCTTCCTTCCTTCCTTCCTTCCTTCCTTCCTTCCTTCCTTCCTTCCTTCCTTCCTTCCTTCCTTCCTTCCTTCCTTCCTTCCTTCCTTCCTTCCTTCCTTCCTTCCTTCCTTCTCCCCTCCCTCCCGTATAACCATCAGATTCGTTGAGACAGCAACTATCTTCCTCAACCTCTAACTTTCCGCTGCTGCTGTCCGTGAGTTGATCATCCCGGGACTTCCTCCTTCTCTGGTATTGCCTTCCTACATTGTGTTACACATAAAACAAAATAGAGCAGCTGCACTAATTTACTTGTCTGTTGGTCTAGCTGCTCAATACCATTTTCTGTTTATTTTCTGTTTTCTTCATCTATACACGTGGACCCACATATTATTTTATATTGGATCTTTCTTCTTTTCTCTTTCTCACTGATACCTAAAAGATTTCGTGGTTATATCATTTGTTTTTCTTGAGCTGCTCGAACTGTCTGAATTAGTGATTTTCCTTTGTTGTTACATGTCTCTGTCACTGCATCTATCCATCTTCTTCTGGGTCTTCCTCTTGGTCTTTTTCCATGCATTCTCGAGAAGAATGCCCTTGATGGTGATTGGTAAGGATTCATTCTGACCAGGTGGCCAAACCATTTAAGTTGTTGTTCTATATATTCTTGGCAGGGTTTTGTTCCTACTATTTTTCTTATGGTTTCATTTGGTATTCTATCTCTTCTTGTGTTGTTTGTTACTTTTCTCAAGCATCGCATCTCATATATATTGATCTTTCTTAAATGTGGTTTAGAAAGCGTCCATGTTTGACTTTCATAGCACAAACTATACTACTATAGTCAACTATGGCTGACAGAGGCTACTATAGTCCGCTATGACTGACAGAGGTTACTATAGTCAGCTATTACTGACAGAGGTTACTATAGTCAGCTATGGCTGACAGAAGTTACTATAGTCAACTATTACTGACAGAGGTTACTATAGTCAGCTATAGCTGACAGAGGTTACTATAGTCAACTATGACTGACAGAGGTTACTATAGTCAACTATGACTGACGGATGGTAGTATAGTCAGCTATGATTGACAGAGGTTACTATAGTCAACTATGACTGACGGATGGTACTATAGTCAGCTATGGCTGACAAAGGTTACTATAGTCAGCTATGGCTGACAGACGTTACTATAATCAACTATGACTGACAGAGGTTACTATAGTCAACTATGGCTGACAGAGGTTACTATAGTCAACTATGGCTAACAAAGGTTACTATAGTCAACTATGGCTGACGGATGGTACTATAGTCAGCTATGGCTGTGAGAGGTTACTATAGTCAACTATGGCTAACAAAGGTTACTATAGTCAACTCTGACTGACGGAGGTTACTATAGTCAGCTATGACTGACAGAGGTTACTATAGTCAACTATGACTGACGGATGGTACTATAGTCAGCTATGGCTGACAAAGGTTACTATAGTCAGCTATGGCTGACAGACGTTACTATAATCAACTATGACTGACAGAGGTTACTATAGTCAACTATGGCTGACAGAGGTTACTATAGTCAACTATGGCTAACAAAGGTTACTATAGTCAACTATGGCTGACGGATGGTACTATAGTCAGCTATGGCTGACAGAGGTTACTATAGTCAACTATGGCTAACAAAGGTTACTATAGTCAACTCTGACTGACGGAGGTTACTATAGTCAGCTATGACTGACAGAGGTTACTATAGTCAACTATGACTGACGGAGTTTACTATAGTGAACTATGACTGACGGATGGTACTATAGTCAGCTATGGCTGACAGAGGTTACTATAGTCAACTATGACTGACAGAGGTTACTATAGTCAACTATGACTGACAGAGATAACTATAGTCAACTATGACTGACAGAGGTTACTATAGTCAACTATGACTGACGGAGGTTACTATAGTCAACTATATGACTGACAGAGGTTACTATAGTCAACTATGACTGACAGAGGTTACTATATTCAGCTATGACTGACAGAGGTTACTATAGTCAACTATGACTGACAGAGGTTACTATAGTCAACTATGACTCACAGAGGTTACTATAGTCAACTATGACTGACAGAGGTTACTATAGTCAACTATGACTGACGGAGGTTACTATAGTCAACTATGACTGACAGAGGTTACTATAGTCAACTATGACTGACAAAGGCTACTATAGTCAACTATGAGTGACAAAGGTTACTATAGCCAACTATGACTGACAGAGGTTACTATAGTCAACTATGACTGACAGAGGTTACTATAGTCAGCTATGACTGACGGAGGCTACTATAGTCAGCTATGACTGACAGAGGTTACTATAGTCAGCTATGACTGACAGAGGTTACTATAGTCAGCTATGACAAACGGAGGCTACTATATTCGTATATCATGCTGGCAGCTGTTTTAGTGAACGGCCTAACTCATGACCGAGTCTGCCAATATTGGATAGATCGATCGGACCGCAGAGTGAACAAGATACGTTTGTGGCATCACCATTATCCTGCGAAATTTTTCTTTAGGTTTTGACATCATCACTTCCTGAAATGTTGCTTGCCGTCTTTTTTTTATTTATTTTTTTTTTTTTAGTAAAGTACCTTCAACTATAAATATCACCGTAGACTTACTTCCTGTCCCAGTCTCCTCACCTACAGCCAACAAGAGATTTACTAAGACCTACAAACTGCTAATATCACCGTAGACTTACTTCCTGTCCCAGTCTCCTCACCTACAGCCAACAAGAGATTTACTAAGACCTACAAACTGCTAATGTCACCGTAGACTTACTTCCTGCCCCAGTCTCCTCACCTACAGCCAACAAGAGATTTACTAAGACCTACAAACTGGTATGGTTTTTTTTTCCCGAAATCACCCAAATCCTGTGACGTCTTCAGCAATGCGAGTAAGAGACGGCTGACGTCATTTTACGCACAATCACCCCGGCTCGGAATGCTTAATACGTCACAAGTTTTGGAAAATTCCTTTCAGCCTGCGTGCCTTATTGATACTATAGTTGGCTGTTGCCTCACAATAACTGAAAAACGTGACCATGATATGAAACACGCTACACGCCTACGTCATTCTGTGTCACGTGACAATATTTACCTCGTTTTGGGGTATTACTTTAATGAAGGTCGCCTCTATAGAAGTGTCCGCCCTGACAGTAGCTGTCAAAGCGATGGTAGACATCAAAGATAGCTGCCCACACAACATCAACAACTGTCTTAGACCTGATCATTACTAACCTGTCAGTCTAATTCCCCTGGGAGTCTGTGAAATGCCCACATGATGACCTATTAACACCCGTTCTCTATTCTTCCTTTTCGTGTCTATTTCTAGGTCTGTTTGTTGAAACAGTAGTTTGTCACTGATACCTTAGTTGTTTTGCTCTTTTATGTTTTCCCAGAAATGTACAATACAAAATTGTCTTCTATGATATATTATGCTACAGTCAACAACAAAACTGATACAGATGCACTGTAGATAGAAGATTGTTGGGGGGGGGGGGGGGGGGGGGGGGGGGGGGGAGGGACGGGGAACATCACGCCTACGCCAACCGGTATGGCACATGATAATGATGATGATATATTAAAGCTGATTATAAGTAATACTCGGTCAGGACGTCGAAGCAACACCTGCAATCCCTATCGACAACTATAAACGTGATGAAGTACAGTAGTATAACTACCTGTGTACATCATCAACTACAAATTATCCTTAGATACCAAAATTGACACCCGCATTGGTAAAGCTGCTACCACTTTTGCCCGTCTTTCTAGGTGTAAAAAAAAAAGTAAAGTACCCCCGTCACGCCAAGTGGCGTATCGGAAAATATGGCGTTAGTGACCCTATATTTTACAGACCTTCAGCACATGGTTTTTGGGGTAATGTGGTCGGTATTACGCCCGTGCTGCTTTACTTTCCCAGAAAAAAAACCCGGTACCCATTTAAGGCTGGGTGAACCCGGAAGCCGTCGGTTAGGATCGAACCCTACACATGTCCTTTGTAATCCAGTTCACTAACCACTGAGCTATCGCGGATCTCCGTCTTTCTAGGTGTGCCTGGCAACAAAATCAAACTGACAATTAAAACACAGCCGTAGTGTACAATGCGTACATAATTAGTATCCTCCTGTATGGCAGCGAATCTTGGACAACCTATGTAAAGTAGGAGAGAAGGCTGAATACGTTCCATATGCGATGTCTGCACCATTATCTTGGTATCACCTGGAAGGATAACGTAACGAACGTGGAAATCATAATTCGCACAGGCCTCCCGAACATCTACACGATGCTCAAACAACGTAGGTTTGTTTGGCCACGTACATCGTATGAAAGATGGCCGCATACCAAAAGATATACTTTACGGAGAACTGGCAGATGGCAAAAGGTGCAGGGAGAGCTGGACACGTCGATTTGTAGACCTGTGTAAACGCGACATGAAAACTTAAAACATAAACCCCGCAGCATGGGAACAAATAGCTGCAGATCGCAATCTCTTGGAACACACTCTAAAGACCCAACTCAAACTCTCTCTCTCTCTCTCTCTCTCTCTCTCTGCGATCAAGACTCAATCAGAGTAGGATTCCAGACTCTCTCATGAAGTCAGCTGTCTGTTTAAGCGAATCGATTGCCCCATATACTTTTTCTTCCAGGGAGGTGGGTGTGGACCACATTGCTCTTCTCAGGTCTATGTACTGGGGGCAATCCTGTAGAACATGTTTTGTAGTTATATTGTCCAGTGTACAGTGGCATAGGCTGGTTGTACCTATTTTGAATTTGGTGAACATGTGATTTCTCATTCTATTGTGACCAGTGCATAGGCGAAGTATGATGACTTGATCCCTCCTTGATAGTTGGTGGTATCCGTCACTCTCGTTATGCTTTGGGTGTTATCGTTTCCATTTTTCATGGCACTGACTCTTGAGGATGGATTTGGCTTCATCATAACTGAGCGGATGGTTCTCTTGTGGTAATCTCCCTCCCTCTTTAGCTAATTTGTCTGCGCGTTCGTTCCCGTGTATATTACAGTTTGATGGTATCCACTGAATGACTACTCTCTGGAAGTTATAGCATAGTTGGTCCAGGGCTGTTCTCAAGTCATCTAGTTCATTGTTCTTGGGGCTTTTTAGAGCTGATAGTACTGACAGTGCATCAGTCAGAATCACCAATTTTATTGTGCATGTTATTTTTGTGTTGAGTAGCCAGTGTTGCAGCATCTTTGATGGCCTCAGTTTCTGCTTTAAAGTTGTTTGAGAATGTTCCAGTAGCTATTGACTTGGTGATCTCGTCCTGATTATTCAGCGTCAAGAACACACACCCCGCTCCATTTCTGGTGGCATTTGTAGCAGAGCCATCTGTGTATATGTGGGACCAAGAGTCCTGTAAGTAGGTATCGTGTATGTGTTTTTCTGCTACGTGTTTCATTTCTGTGTCTGATTGGGTGCTCTTTTTCATGATTCCTGTTATATTTTCCTTAAGTTCTGGTATTTTATGCTTTCCATGAGGAGACATATCAGATGGGCGCAAGGGTTTCGATATTGTTTGGGAAAGTACTGGGTCTCCAGTAGTTAGTTCATTGGCAATTGCAGCGAAGTTGCTCCTCTTTAGTCGTACAATTCCGGAACCAGTTATTCTTTGGTGCATGGGGTGGCTAAGGAACCTTCTATATTTCTCCGCGTGTTGCAGTACTTTAGTGACCCGTCTGTCATCTAAGGGTTGTAAACATGTTACTGTTTCTAGAGTCTTGATAGGCGTAGATTTCATAGCACCAGTGATGATACAGGCAGCATGGTTCTGTGTTCTGTTAATTTTGCTAAGGTGTGATTTGGAAGCCATAGCCCAGGCTGTGACTCTATACTCTAGAACTGGTCTGACTCTTCCTACGTATAGTCTTTTCAAAATATTGCTGTCTGCCCCCTAGTCCGTTCCTGCCAATTTCTTCATAATATTTGTCCCTTTTCTGGCTTTTTTCCTTGCTTTGTCTATCTGATTTTTCCAAGTCATTCTGCGATTCATGGTGACGCCAAGATATGTTGGGTTTTGGTCAATAGGGAGTGTATGGTCTTTTATCTTCAAGTTTGCAGAGAGTGTGTTTCTTGATAGGCTGAAAATTGTGTATGTAGTTTTTTTTTTTCGTTAATTGGTAAGAACCAGGTGTTCGTCCATTTTTCAAGTTCACCTAGGGCATCTTGCATCCTGGTTCCAGCCACCGACATACTTTCCTCGCGAGCCCATAGCGCCAGATCATCAGCGTATATTGCTGAGTGTATTCCGGATGGAATGTCCATTACGATGTCATTTATGAAAATTAAAAAGAGTGTTGTGGACAAGACTCCGCCTTGTGGGATACCTTGTTCGATTGTAACCTTCTTACTTAGTTGACCTTGTACTTGTACTCTGACCATTCTATCCTGAAGGTATTGAGAGACCCAATTGAATAAACGACCCTAGATGCCAAGTCTAAAAAGCTTGTTCTTTAAACCCTCTCGCCAAACCCTATCAAAAGCCTTCTCCATGTCGACCCACACTGCCAGTGTGTGTTTCTTTTCTTGTAGAGCATCCTCTATTTCCTGTGCGATGTAGGTGACCAGGTCTTTAGTTGATCTGTGCTGACGGAAGCCACTTTGTTGTGGTACGATTTGGTGTTTTGTCTCCAAATGCCACATAAGTCTTCTGTTAACCAGCCTTTCCATGAGTTTACTCAGGCAGCTCAGTAGGCTAATTGGTCTATAGCTACTTGGGTCTAGTGGATCTTTTCCACGCTTGAGGATGGGCACCATAATAGCTTCTTTCCAGATTGCCGGCACATGACCTCTCTTCCAGCTAGCATTTATTATCTTTAGAAGCTGGCTCTTGGCTTTCTGTCCCAGATTTAGGAGCATTTCGTTGGAGATTCCATCTTTACCAGAGGAACTTTTGAGCTTCAATCATTTGAGGGCAACCAACATCTAATTCACTTGGGGTAAAGATGGTCGTCTGATGCTCTTCTGGTGCTAAAGACATGTGTTTTGCATCTTGGTTTTCCCGTCTTGCAGCTTTCTGTTTGTCTATTGGAATGTTTATTCTACTAATGTTTTTGTAAGTCTCTATCAGTAGATTTGCTGCCCTTTTGTCCGTGAGGATGTTCTGATTGTGTGTTAATGATATTGGAGGTTGGCAGTTGTTTTCGTCGCTCAGAGCTTTCGCAAGTTTCCATAGTTTATGACCATTTTTGTCTAGATTAAGGCTCTCTGTTTTATCTACCCAGCTCTGTCTTGCTGATATCATGACCTCACGTCTGTATTTGGCAGAGGCTGCTTTGTAGGCAATGTTGCTCTCTGTGCTGTGTGATGTTTCAGCTAGTTCTCTGGCAGAGTCCAGTTCATCTTCTAGTCTTTGTATTTCCTTGCTCCAGTATGGCTTGTAGTTTCTTCTTGCTCCTCTAGGAATGGATTCTTTAGCAGCTCTCAGGATTCCATTTGTTAACTGCTCTATCATATTATTGCCCTTCTTTTCGTCGGTGTTGATAGGCGCAGTATATGCATCAGTGAGCCTGGCAAACTTTGCCCAATCTGCTCTCTTATAGTTCCAGCGGGGAAGAGGTATTTGCAACTCCTGTTTGTGAGCAAGAGCCACTGAAAGTTTGACTGGTCTATGGTCACTATCTCCAAGTTGGTTCAGCACTTTTCTGGTTATTTTGATAGATATGTCTCCAGTTGCAAATACTAGATCGGGAGTGGAAGTTGTTTTCCATCTTCTTGAGTAGAAGGTTGGGGGGTCCTCCCTAGAGTTTATGAGGAATAGATTGTTGTCTATTTCCCATTCTTCCACTTCTTCACCTCGAACATTGGACTCCTTATATCCCCATCTTTCAGAGTGGCTGTTAAAGTCTCCTACTACCAGACACTTTGATGGTGTTATTTCCATTGACTCCAGATTCAGTCATTTGGACAGTATATATTAAATATTCTTATATTAGCGGAGTTAATGTATAGGTCTGTACCAATGATCTCTGCCTCTCTGTTTGTGACTACATCTATCAGTTTTGCAGGGATGGAATTTTTAATAGTTATAAGAATTCCACAGAATAAAAGGATGGAAAGGGCAGGACAAAATCACTAACATAGAATTATGGAAATGTACCAGTCAAACACCAGTGGATAAAGAGATACAGCGAAGACGATGGCGCTGGATAGGACACACACTACGGAAGCCAACTGAGAGTATTACACAACAAGCCCCTTTTTGGAATCCCCAGGGGAAAAGACAAAGAGGAAGACCAAGGAATTCTCGGAGAAGACAGATAGAAGCAGAGATGAAGATGATGGGGAAGACATGGAATGATCTTAAAATAATGGCAAAATACAGAATGGCTTGGAAAGTGTTTGTTGAAGACCTATGCTCCACTGGGAGCTAAAATGGTAGAAGAAGATAAGAATTCCACCCTCGTGACCTTCCCTGTCTTGTCTAAATGTTTGGCAGCCCTTGATCATAAATCTGTGCTGAGGATTAAGATGAGTTTCCTGGATGCAGGCAACGTCTATCTCCTCCTCTGCTAGTCTGATTGTTAGAGCTTGTTTTTTGTGGTATATGCCCTCCGCATTCCAGTGTATTATTTTCAGCTGTTTCTTGAAGTCTTTCCGGTCAGCGGTAGTTTCTATCATAATTAGAGTCTGTTAGATCCCGTCTGATTGATTACTAGTTAAAACGTTGCACTATGTTCTGCGCCAGTAGCCCAGTGCATCCGATTTCAGCCAGTATTTTATTCAGGTTTGCTTTCCTTATCCTTTGATTGTCCCCAATCTTCCTGCAAGGCAGCAGATTGTCTTTTCTGTAGGAGGATGCCCTTAGATGGTTAGCCCTTCCAGGTTTACGAGCACCATCTGCCCAAGCTTGATGTAGTAATTAGTTGGTGATTAGACCATCACCAGCACACATCAAACAACAGACTATAAGACCCTCCTAACTATCACGAACTTCAAGGAGTCTCACCGATGCTGACAAGTCATGTTATGATAAGTATTTTAAACTAATAGTTCTACCAGATATATACGAATATATGATGAAACATGTAATTTGCTATTTGGATAGTTTGTCAAAGGTGGTGTTGATCTCCTCCTGCGTTAGTGGGCGCATGGTTGTTTACTAATTTGGTTCATTGAAGACAGCGTCCACAAGAGTCAGAGTGAAATGAATCTCCATTGTCGTCAACCTTCGATGCAGGGAGAAAGCACGACAAGATTGTGTTCTGAGCTTATACTCCAGGCATTGTGCTAGTAAAAGCTAAACTATAGCGGCCGCCGTTGAGAATGAACGCACGACAAGATTGTGTTCTGAGCTTATACTCCAGGCATTGTGCTAGTAAAAGCTAAACTATAACGGCCGCCGTTGAGAATGAACGAAATTCTGCAAATTCAGATCTTCCAACTCAAACAAGAAGCGGACAGATTCATTGAAAAAGAGAATACACGGCGAAAGGAAAGTTAAGAAAAGAAAATAACATTTCTAGGGGCGCTGAAAAATCCATAGTCAGCTATGATTGACAGAGGCTACTATAAGTAGCTGCATGATACAAGAAACTGTAAGTACTTGTGCAGGGCAGGAGAAAAGGTTAAACAGCTTTTATGCGCGTTGCTATCGAAAGATATTGAACATCAAATAGCAGGACAAAGTAACCAACTCTAATGTCTTACAACGAGCCTAACTCCCATCCATCATAGCAGGACAAAGTAACCAACTCTAATGTCTTACAACGAGCCTAACTCCCATCCATCATAGCAGGACAAAGTAACCAACTCTAATGTCTTACAACGAGCCTAACTCCCATCCATCATGGCAGGACAAAGTAACCAAAAGTAACCAACTCTAATGTCTTACAACGAGCCTAACTCCCATCCATCATGGCAGGACAAAGTAACCAACTCTAATGTCTTACAACGAGCTAACCTCCCATCCATCATAGCAGGACAAAGTAACCAACTCTAATGTCTTACAACGAGCTAACCTCCCATCCATGATGGCAGGACAAAGTGTCCAACTCTAATGTCTTACAACGAGCTAACCTCCCATCCATGATGGCAGGACAAAGTAACCAACTCTAATGTCTTACAACGAACCAAACTCCCATCCATGATGGCAGGACAAAGTAACCAACTCTAATGTCTTACAACGAGCTAACCTCCCATCCATGATGGCAGGACAAAGTAACCAACTCTAATGTCATACAACGAACCAAACTCCCACCCATCATGGCAGGACAAAGTGTCCAACTCTAATGTCTTACAACGAACCAAACTCCCATCCATCATGGCAGGACAAAGTAACCAACTCTAATGTCATACAACGAACCAAACTCCCATCCATCATGGCAGGACAAAGTGTCCAACTCTAATGTCTTACAACGAACCAAACTCCCATCCATCATGGCAGGACAAAGTGTCCAACTCTAATGTCTTACAACGAACCAAACTCCCATCCATCATGGCAGGACAAAGTGTCCAACTCTAATGTCTTACAACGAACCAAACTCCCATCCATCATGGCAGGACAAAGTGTCCAACTCTAATGTCTTACAACGAACCAAACTCCCATCCATCATGGCAGGACAAAGTGTCCAACTCTAATGTCTTACAACGAACCAAACTCCCATCCATCATGGCAGGACAAAGTGTCCAACTCTAATGTCTTACAACGAACCAAACTCCCATCCATCATGGCAGGACAAAGTAACCAACTCTAATGTCTTACAACGAACCAAACTCCCATCCATCATGGCAGGACAAAGTAACCAACTCTAATGTCTTACAACGAACCAAACTCCCATCCATCATGGCAGGACAAAGTAACCAACTCTAATGTCTTACAACGAGCCAAACTCCCATCAATCATGGCAGGACAAAGTAACCAACTCTAATGTCTTACAACGAACCAAACTCCCATCCATCATGGCAGGACAAAGTAACCAACTCTAATGTCTTATAACGAACCAAACTCCCATCCATCATGGCAGGACAAAGTAACCAACTCTAATGTCTTACAACGAGCCTAACTCCCATCCATCATGACAGGACAAAGTAACCAACCCTAATGTCTTACAACGAGCTAACCTCCCATCCATCATGGCAGGACAAAGTAACCAACTCTAATGTCTTACAACGAACCAAACTCCCATCCATCATGGCAGGACAAAGTAACCAACTCTAATGTCTTACAACGAACCAAACTCCCATCCATCATGGCAGGACAAAGTAACCAACTCTAATGTCTTACAACGAACCAAACTCCCATCCATCATGGCAGGACAAAGTAACCAACTCTAATGTCTTACAACGAACCAAACTCCCATCCATCATGGCAGGACAAAGTAACCAACTCTAATGTCTTACAACGAGCCTAACTCCCATCCATGATGGCAGGACAAAGTAACCAACTCTAATGTCTTACAACGAACCAAACTCCCATCCATCATGGCAGGACAAAGTAACCAACTCTAATGTCTTACAACGAACCAAACTCCCATCCATGATGGCAGGACAAAGTAACCAACTCTAATGTCTTACAACGAACCAAACTCCCATCCATCATGGCAGGACAAAGTAACCAACTCTAATGTCTTACAACGAGCCTAACTCCCATCCATCATGACAGGACAAAGTAACCAACCCTAGTGTCTTACAACGAGCTAACCTCCCATCCATCATGGCAGGACAAAGTAACTAACTCTAATGTCTTACAACGAACCAAACTCCCATCCATCATGGCAGGACAAAGTAACCAACTCTAATGTCTTACAACGAACCAAACTCCCATCCATCATGGCAGGACAAAGTAACCAACTCTAATGTCTTACAACGAACCAAACTCCCATCCATCATGGCAGGACAAAGTAACCAACTCTAATGTCTTACAACGAACCAAACTCCCATCCATCATGGCAGGACAAAGTGTCCAACTCTAATGTCTTACAACGAGCCAAACTCCCATCCATCATGGCAGGACAAAGTAACCAACTCTAATGTCTTACAACGAACCAAACTCCCATCAATCATGGCAGGACAAAGTAACCAACTCTAATGTCTTACAACGAGCCAAACTCCCATCCATCATGGCAGGACAAAGTAACCAACTCTAATGTCTTACAACGAACCAAACTCCCATCAATCATGGCAACACTTGGGAATCGTAGACTAAGGTGGCTGGATCATTTAAGAAGATTGGCAAACATAAGAACGGAAGGAGACGAAAGGGCAGACCAGTGCTGAGATATAAGGATGCTTGCAGGGCTTCTTTGAGTCAATTCTGTCAGTTAAAGAAACTGGCAGGATCTGGCTGCACATCGGAGCACATGGAGAACAAAAAATAAAAAGAAAACAATACAGATTCATTCGGGGCATTCTTCTTCTTCTTTTACCTTTTAGCTCCCAGTGGAGCATAGGTCTTCAACAAACACTTTCCAAGTCGTTCTGTTTTTTGCCATTCTTTTAAGATCATTCCATGTCTTCCCCATCATCTTCATCTCTGCTTCTATCTGTCTTCTCCAAGAATTCCTTGGTCTTCCTCTTTGTCTTTTCCCCTGGGGATTCCAAAAAAGGGCCTGTTGTGTAATACTCTCAGTTGGCTTCCGTAGTGTGTGTCCTATCCATCGCCATCGTCTTCGCTGTATTTCTTTATCCACTGGTATTTGACCGGTACATTTCCATAATTCCACGTTAGTGACTTTGTCCTGCCATTTCCACCCCTTTATTCTGCGCAAGCATCCATTAATGAAAGTCTGTACTTTCGTGATTGTCAATTTTGTCATTCTCCATGTTTCACAGCCATATAATAGGACCGACTTAACATTTGAGTTGAAAATTTTTATTTTTGTATTTAGCCTAATTTCTTTGGATTTCCATATGTTTCCCAGTGCAATGAAAGCTCCTCTTGCTTTTGATATCCTTATTACTGCCCAGATATATATAAGATTGTACGTCTAGTAGAGGTATTTCTCCTAGTTTTATATGGTTATTGCCAACTGCATTAATTCTCATAATATTGGTCTTATCTCTATTAATCTTTAGTCCTAGCTGTTGTGATCTCTCATCTAATATACTCATTTTATCCTGCATCTGTTGATGGCTGTGTGATAGGAGAGCATTGTCATCAGCAAAGTCTAAATCATCAAGTTGTTTGGTCAGTGACCACTGGATCCCATTTCTGTTGTTTTGAGTTATTTTCATAATCCAATCTATGGCCAGTAGAAAGAGAAATGGAGACAGGAGGCATCCTTGCCTTACTCCTGTTCTTATTTCAAATGCTTCTGTAAGCTGTCCTTCATGCACCACACTACATTTTGTTCCTTCATACATTGTTTTTATCAGGTTAATAAACTTTATGGGGATTCCGTAATGACTCAGCAACTTCCAAAGCATTCTTCTGTCTAAACTATCAAATGCCTTTTCGTAATCTATGAATCCAATATATAGTGGGGATTTTAGTTCTAAACTTTGTTCAACTATTATACGTAGGGTAGTTATTTGATCAGCACATGATCTGTTCTTCCTAAAACCTGCTTGTTCATCTCTCAAGTGTTTCTCTATAGCCTCTTTTAGTCTCTCCAGAATGATTCTGCCTAATATTTTTCCTGGCACTGATAGTAGCATAATTCCCCTATAATTGTATATAAATAATCCTTCCTATTCGGGGCATTGCTGATGTCAAATTCAGAAGACAAAAGAGGCAGGAGAAAGGAAAGGAGGCTAAAGACAACGTACACATCTTGTCCAATCTGTCGTTGGATCTGCCTATCCAATATTGGTAGATTCAGCCACGAGAGAATCTGTTCAGTAAAACAACATTCAACAAAAGACACTAGTATTTGACCAAACTACTGACAACTGATGATTACTTGCTATGAAACGTCCGTTTATTCACCAAAGACAATAAATAGGCATCCTAGCGATAACAAAATGGTATGGTTAAACGTTTCAAAAACTTGGGAACAATAATAACATCAGATGGGAGATGCACCACAGAAATAAAGAGCAGAATAGCTCAGGCCAAAATAGCATTTCAGAAAATGAAAAATATATTATGCCACAAATCTATGTCAATAAAAATGAGAAAGAGAGTTCATCGGTGCTATATAGAACCAATTCTGACCTAAGGAAGCGAATCATGGACAGTAGACAAACAAATGAAAAGTCGATTAGAGGCCACAGGGATGGGATTTCTCAGAAGAATGTTGAAAGTTCCCGGGACAGCTAAAAAGACCAATGAGGAAGTTGTCAAAGAGTCCAACACAAAAAGGGAGCTCTTAAAAAACATCAGAAAGAAGCAATCAACATTTTTCGGGCACATCATGAGAAGAGGAAAGTTGGAATACTTGGTTACAACTGGCAAAATAAAAGGAAAGAGAGATCGCGGACGACAAAGAGAGAAAATACTGGATAGCTTGGTGTCGTGGCATGGAAAACAGTCAACAACAGAACTGATACGATGCATTGTAGATAGAAGATTGTGGAGAGACATGATCACCTACGTCAACCGGTAAGGCACATGATGATGATGATGGTTAAAAGTTAATATTTCAGACCGGTAACAATAACAGATGCCAATCTTGGATCTTTTTGTTACGAGCTTTATTCTTCCAAGAAAAAATCTTAGATAAATGTTCAGCTAAACGGAGATGAGGGTGTCCGGTTAGCGCAATCGATAGGCGGTTGGCTTACCACGGCAACAGCCGGGGTACGTACCCTGGCGAGGACACCTGGGTTTTACTAATTCCCTAAAAATTAGTAGGAGCCGCGATAGCTCAGTGGTTAGTGAACTGGACTACTACGGACAAGGGGTAGGGTTCGATCCCAACCGACGGCTCCGGGTTCACCCAGCCTTAAATGGGTACCGGATTTTTTCTGGGAAAGTAAAACAGCACGGGCGTAATACCGACCACATTACCCCAAAAATCATGTGCTGAAGGTCTGTAAAATATAGGGTCACTAACACCATATTTCCCTATACGCCACTTGGCGTGACGGGGGGTACTTTACTTTACTTAAACGGAGATGACGTTTGGTGTGCGGTATTACGAGTTGCAACCACTTCCATCAAATATCGATTTAAAGGATGAGGGGAATGTACCAGACTTCGAACATATTCCCTAAAAATACAGCTACATTTCCAAAGTTAGAACGAAAATGTCACTTTTAGAATAAAACAAACAGCTGTGTTAAATGTATTTCCTGTCTAGTTTTTGCTACCAACAGTCCATTTTTATCTTTGTCTTCTTCCCTTCCTTATCTTTAAAATAAAACTTATCTTCGAGAAACCGTTAGATCGCTTGGCATGCCCATGTTATCACAATAGTACTTTCTTTACTAATAGAAGTTTTTCGTGGCGCACTGTGTAACCGGTGACACCTTTACACATGTTTATATCAGTGATACGATCTGTGCAGAAATAAACAAGCAGAATAGCAACAGCCAAAATAGAAAAAAAGCTTTTCAGAAAATGAAAAACATCTCATGCAACAAGTCTACATCAACAGAGAGAGAGAGAGAGAGAGAGAGAGAGATAGAGAGAGTTCATTGGTATTATATAGAATTAATTTTGACCTATAAAGCGAATCATGGAAAATAGGCACACATTAAAGGGTGATTAGAGGTCACAGAGATGATATTTCTCAGAAAAAGTTTGAGAGTTCCCTGGACAGCCTACAAGGCCACAGAGATGATATTTCTCAGAAGAATGTTGAGAGTTCCTTGGACAGCCTACAAGGTCACAGAGATAATATTTCTCAGAAGAATGTTGAGAGTTCTCTGGACAGCCTACAAAGTTCGAGATGATATTTCTCAGAAGAATGTTGAGAGTTCCCTGGACAGCCTACAAGGTCACAGAGATGATATTTCTCAGAAGAATGTTGAGAGTTCTCTGGACAGCCTACAAAGTTCGAGATGATATTTCTCAGAAGAATGTTGAGAGTTCCCTGGACAGCCTACAAGGCCACAGAGATGATATTTCTCAGAAGAATGTTGAGAGTTCTCTGGACAGCCTACAAGGTCACAAAGATGATATTTCTCAGAAGAATGTTGAGAGTTCCCTGGACAGCCTACAAGGTCACAGAGATGATATTTCTCAGAAGAATGTTGAGAGTTCCCTGGACAGTCTACAAGGTCACAAAGATGATATTTCTCAGAAGAATGTTGAGAGTTCTCTGGACAGCCTACAAGGTCACAAAGATGATATTTCTCAGAAGAATGTTGAGAGTTCCCTGGACAGTCTACAAGGTCACAAAGATGATATTTCTCAGAAGAATGTTGAGAGTTCTCTGGACAGCCTACAAGGTCACAAAGATGATATTTCTCAGAAGAATGTTGAGAGTTCCCTGGACATCCTACAAAGTTCGAGATGATATTTCTCAGAAGAATGTTGAGAGTTCCCTGGACATCCTACAAAGTTCGAGATGATATTTCTCAGAAGAATGTTGAGAGTTCCTTGGACAGCCTACAAGGCCACAGAGATGATATTTCTCAGAAGAATGTTGAGAGTTCCCTGGACAGCCTACAAGGCCACAGAGATGATATTTCTCAGAAGAATGTTGAGAGTTCCCTGGACAGCCTACAAGGTCACAAAGATGATATTTCTCAGAAGAATGTTGAGAGTTCCCTGGACATCCTACAAAGTTCGAGATGATATTTCTCAGAAGAATGTTGAGAGTTCCTTGGACAGCCACAGAGATGATATTTCTCAGAAGAATGTTGAGAGTTCTCTGGACAGCCTACAAGGTCACAGAGATGATATTTCTCAGAAGAATGTTGAGAGTTCTCTGGACAGCCTACAAGGTCACAGAGATGATATTTCTCAGAAGAATGTTGAGAGTTCTCTGGACAGCCTACAAGGCCACAGAGATGATATTTCTCAGAAAAATGTTGAGAGTTCCCTGGACATCCTACAAGGTCACAGAGATAATATTTCTCAGAAGAATGTTGAGAGTTCCCTGGACAGCCTACATAGTTCGAGATGATATTTCTCAGAAGAATGTTGAGAGTTCCCTGGACAGCCTACAAGGCCACAGAGATGATATTTCTCAGAAGAATGTTGAGAGTTCCCTGGACAGCCTACATAGGCCAAAGAGATAAATTCTCAACGAGACCAACACAAAAAGACAGCTACTGAAAATATTAGTTAAAAGCAATCGAATTTTGACAGGCATATCGTTAGAGGAGTAAGATTAGATTGCTTGGTGACAACCGGCAAAATACAGGGATAGAGAGATCTCGGACGGCGAAAAGAGAAGACACTAGATAGCTTGATATGATAACACGGTGAACAGTCAACAACAGAACTGATACGATGCACCGTGGACAGGAACCATTGAAGGTTATGTCTGAAAAGTGTTCCTTCTTGCAGTTTCCTCATATTCCAATTCCGGCTTGTTGCAGGAGCTACTGAGTTAAGTGCTCTGTGCACACCGTGAGCTGTGTGTCTCATCCGTTTTGATCCTGCTTCGATATCCCGCTTGTTTACGATGAATGATGATATCGTATGACGGGGAACAGTTAGCTGTGTTCACTTTCTGCGCGGTTTCGCCTTATGTCTTTTGGCGTGTGCTGAGACTGCTGCGATGGGGACTGCAGTTACCTTTCTTTGTTTGGGAGATGAGTTAGTAATTCGGATGATTCCACTGGCACGGGCGGTTGAGCAATTATGGATTTTAATTCGTTTGCTGTGATACCGAGGCCTTCCATAACCAATAACCAATAACCGTGGACAGAGAATTGTGGAAGGACACGATCGCCTCCTCCAACCGGTATTGCACATGATGATGATGATGATATGTTCTCTGGGATATTTAGACCGATGTAAGATTATTTCCATAGATTACATCTTCCTTTTCAAATTCTACAAATGGTTTCCATAATGTGGAAAGATATAATAATAATAATATTCTTCAATATTCCGAAGTAGTGAATCTATTAGGGTATCTTCTGCTGATCAGATGACCAGTGTTCGATTCCTTAAATTATCCCCCCCCCCAATCCCCATCGACACTCTTTCGATATTCACTCATTAAAAAATAAGTGTGCTACAAATATTCTCAAGTCGCCCTGGCGTTTGATTGTCCATATGATATTTTTAAAATTATAGACACTAACTCAGTATTTTGTTAACTTCATATGATAGATATACAACAGTGAGATTCAGAATGACTCAAACAAAAACTGCTTTTCAAAAAATGAGGAAGATACTGTGCAATCCATTTTTGACAACAGAAACTAGATAAAGAGTTCTTAAATGTTATGTACAGCTAGTCTTAACATATGGATGCGAATCATGGACAATAGGACAAACAGTCAAGAAAATCACTGGAGACTATAGAAATGTGGGTTTACAGATGAATGTTGAGAATACCATGGACAGCTAAGAAGAGTAACGAAGACTTTCTGAAAGAGGGCAAAACACAGAGAGAGCAAATATCCAATATTAAGAAGAAGGAATCATCATTTTTGGCCATGTAATGAGAAGAGAACAGCTGGAATATATTGTAACAACTGGGAAAATAAGGGACGAAAAGATAGAGGGAAGCAAAGAGAAAAGATGTCAGACAGCTTAAGAGAATGCCTTGGCAGAAGGTCAACAACAGAAATGATAAATAACTGCCGAGATCGAAAGTTGTGTACAGACATGATCACCTACGCCAGCAGGCTTGGTACTTGGATGATGATGATGATGATGATGATGATGATGATGATGATGCTAATGAACGCAGTTTTCCTTCTACAGTAACAGTTACACGAGTACCAAGTACTCAAATTTCGTTTCTCATCCTAAAGACGTCAGTTCCAGTAATAGTTTTTAGTCGATCCTAGTATCACGTTATGGAAGAAGATTACCGTTTTGTTACCACTTCTTTCCAACTGAGCAGTTTTTAAAAAGAAAAATACACAAAACCACTACTGTCATAGTTTTAAATGGATACTGCAGCAGACAAACTATCAGTTACGGCACAGAATGGGTAATATCTAGCTATATAAATACACGCAGAAACATGAGATGACAGAGACTCAACTGTGTACTCCTGGCGTAACGATCAATCTACGGAATAGATACTGCAAGATTGTTCCCATATTTGACCAGACTGTAAGAGTGCGTTCGTTGAAGTTTCTTACGAAACGAGAATTTTTTAAGGTGAACAACAGATGAGAAGGAAGAAGAGGAGATAGAAGAATATGAAGAATAATAGAAGAAAGAAGGAGAGGAATAAGAGGAGATAGAAGATAATAGAAGAAAGAAGGAGAGGGATAAGAGGAGATAGAAGAATATGAAGAATAATAGAAGAAAGATTGAGAGGAATAAGAGGAAATAGAAGAATATGAAGAGTAATAGAAGAAAGATTGAGAGGAATAAGAGGAAATAGAAGAATATGAAGAGTAATAGAAGAAAGATTGAGAGGAATAAGAGGAAATAGAAGAATATGAAGAATAATAGAAGAAAGAAGGAGAGGAATAAGAGGAGATAGAAGGAGATGAATAAGAGGAGATAGAAGGAGAGGAATAAGAGGAATAAGAGGAGATAGAAGAATATGAAGAGTAATAGAAGAAAGATTGAGAGGAATAAGAGGAGATAGAAGAATATGAAGAGTAATAGAAGAAAGAAGGAGAGGAATAAGAGGAGATAGAAGAATATGAAGAGTAATAGAAGAAAGATTGAGAGGAATAAGAGGAGATAGAAGAATATGAAGAGTAATAGAAGAAAGATTGAGAGGAATAAGAGGAGATAGAAGAATATGAAGAGTAATAGAAGAAAGAAGGAGATAGAAGAATATGAAGAGTAATAGAAGAAAGAAGGAGATAGAAGAATATGAAGAATAGTAGAAAAAAGAAGGAGAGGAATAAGAGGAGATAGAAGAATATGAAGAATAATAGAAGAAAGAAGGAGAGGAATAAGATGATGAAGAGGAGGACGCAGAGGGAGAGGAAGAAGAAGAGGAGGAATAAAAGAAAGAGGAAAAAGAAGAGGAGGAAGAAGATGAAGCAGATGAAAAAGAGGAAGACGCAGAGGAAGATGAAGAAGAAGAAGAGGAGGAAAATGAGAAAGAGGGAAAGAAATTAGAAGCTGAAGAATGAGAAGATGATGAAGAACAAGTAGAAGAGGATGAAGAAGAGGAATTGGAAGATGAATAAGAAAAAGATGATGATGATGATAAAGAAGATGAAGAAGAAAAAGATGATGATGATAAAGAAGATGAAGAAGAAAAATTCGAGCAGTGATGTTTCTAGCAAAGATTATAGGAGTGATTCTAGCACTCAATTCTATCAGTGTTACTAGTACTATAATTTAACTATGTATTTAGCACACATTCTAGATCTGAATTCTAACAACGATTTCATGTATTTAGCACACATTCTAGATCTGAATTCTAACAAAGATTTCATGTATTTAGCACACATTCTGAATTCTACAACGATTTCATGTATTTAACACACATTCTAGATCTGAATTCTAACAACGATTTCATGATTTCATGTATTTAGCACACATTCTAGATCTGACGATTCTATCTGAACAAAGATTTCATGTATTTAGCACACATTCTAGATCTGAATTCTAACAACGATTTCATGTATTTAGCACACATTCTAGATCTGAATTCTAACAAAGATTTCATGTATTTAGCACACATTCTAGATCTGAATTCTAACAACGATTTCATGTATTTAGCACACATTCTAGATCTGAATTCTAACAACGATTTCATGTATTTAGCACACATTCTAGATCTGAATTCTAACAACGATTTCATGTATTTAGCACACATTCTAGATCTGAATTCTAACAACGATTCCATGTATTTAGCACACATTCTAGATCTGAATTCTAACAACGATTTCATGTATTTAGCACACATTCTAGATCTGAATTCTAACAACGATTTCATGTATTTAGCACACATTCTAGATCTGAATTCTAACAACGATTTCATGTATTTAGCACACATTCTAGATCTGAATTCTAACAACGATTTCAACATCGATTCTTCTTAGCACTGAATTTTAGCAGTAAATTCTATACCAATTCTATCTAGGACTGAATTTTGCCATCTATTATATGTTATTCTGTTTAGTACTAATTTATAGCAGACATTTCATCACTTAGGTCTGGCAGCTACTTTAGAATTGATTCTATATACACTGAAATCTAAAATCAAATTTAGTACTGATTTTAGAAGCGATTCCAAACTTGGTGCTAGCACTAAACTCTAAATTAAACTTTAGCAGCGCTCTTAGCGCTTAATTCGGTGAGTTATTTTATGAAAGAATTTTAGCACCTGAATTCTATATGTGAATTCTAGCACATAATGTTAGTACTAATTCCTAGTTGTGAATTCTAGCACATAATGTTAGTACTAATTCCTAGCTGTGAATTCTAGCACATAATGTTAGTACTAATTCCTAGCTGTGAATTCTAGCACATAATGTTAGTACTAATTCCTAGCTGTGAATTCTAGCACATAATGTTAGTACTAATTCCTAGCTGTGAATTCTAGCACATAATGCTAGTACTAATTCCTAGCTGTGAATTCTAGCACATAATGCTAGTACTAATTCCTAGGTGTGAATTCTAGCACATAATACTAGTACTAATTCCTAGTTGTCAATTCTAGCACATAATGTTAGTACTAATTCCTAGTTGTGAATTCTAGCACATAATGTTAGTACTAATTCCTAGCTGTGAATTCTAGCACATAATGTTAGTACTAATTCCTAGCTGTGAATTCTAGCACATAATGTTAGTACTAATTCCTAGCTGTGAATTCTAGCACATAATGTTAGTACTAATTCCTAGCTGTGAATTCTAGCACATAATGCTAGTACTAATTCCTAGCTGTGAATTCTAGCACATAATGCTAGTACTAATTCCTAGGTGTGAATTCTAGCACATAATACTAGTACTAATTCCTAGTTGTCAATTCTAGCACATAATGTTAGTACTAATTCCTAGCTGTGAATTCTAGCACATAATGTTAGTACTAATTCCTAGCTGTGAATTCTAGCACATAATGCTAGTACTAATTCCTAGGTGTGAATTCTAGCACATAATACTAGTACTAATTCCTAGTTGTCAATTCTAGCACATAATGCTAGTACTAATTCCTAGGTGTGAATTCTAGCACATAATGCTAGTGCTAATTCCTAGCTGTCAATTCTAGCACATAATGCTAGTACTAATTCCTAGGTGTGAATTCTAGCACATAATACTAGTACTAATTCCTAGTTGTCAATTCTAGCACATAATGTTAGTACTAATTCCTAGCTGTGAATTCTAGCACATAATGTTAGTACTAATTCCTAGCTGTGAATTCTAGCACATAATGCTAGTACTAATTCCTAGGTGTGAATTCTAGCACATAATACTAGTACTAATTCCTAGTTGTCAATTCTAGCACATAATGCTAGTACTAATTCCTAGGTGTGAATTCTAGCACATAATGCTAGTGCTAATTCCTAGCTGTCAATTCTAGCACATAATGCTAGTACTAATTCCTAGGTGTGAATTCTAGCACATAATGTGCATGAAGGACAGCTTACAGAAGCATTTGAAATAAGAACAGGAGTAAGGCAGGGATGCCTTCTGTCTCCATTTTTTTTTCTACTGGCCATAGATTGGATTATGAAAATAACTCAAAACAACAGAAATGTGATCCAGTGGTCCCTGACCAAACAACTTGATGATTTAGACTTTGCTGATGACATAGCTCTCCTATCACACAGCCATCAACAGATGCAGGATAAAATGAGCATACTTGATGAGAGATCACAACAGCTAGGACTGAAGATTAATAGAGATAAGACCAACATAATGAGAATTAATACAGTTGGCAATAACAAAAAAAAACTAGCAGAAATACCTCTACTAGACGTACAATCTTACATATACCTGGGCAGTAATATAGATAAAGAGGGGGGAACATAAATTATACCAAAATAAGGATATCAAAAGCAAGAGGAGCTTTCATTGCACTGGGAAAAATATGGAAATCCAAAGAAATTAGGTTAAATACAAAAATAAAAATTTTCAACTCAAATGTTAAGGCGGTCCTGTTATATGGATGTGAAAAATGGAGAACAACAAAATTGACAATCACGAAGATACAGACTTTCATTAATGAATGCTTACACAGGATAAAATGATGGAAATGGCTGGACAAAATCACTAACATAGAATTATGGAAATGTACCAGTCAAATACCAGTAGATAAAGAGATACAGCGAAGACGATGGCGCTGGATAGGCCACACACTACTGAAGCCAGCTGAGAGTATTACACAACAGGCCCTTTTTTGGAATCCCTAGGGGAAAAGACAAAGAGGAAGACCAAGGAATTCTTAGAGAAAACAGATAGAAGCAGAGATGAAGATGATGGGGAAGACATGGAATGATCTTAAAAGAATGGCAAAAAACAGAATGACTTGGAAAATGTTTGTTGAAGACCTATGCTCCACTGGGAGCTAAAAAGGTAGAAGAAGAAGAAGAAGTAGACGAATTCTACATAGCAGTAATCTTTGTACTGAATTCTGGCATGTATTTTTTTCATTGAATTTTCCAATGATTATATATAGACAAAGAGGGACGGAAAGAGAATGATGCCAAAATAAAGATATCAAAAGCAGGAGGTGCATTAAACTGGGAAACATATGGAAGTCCAAAGAAATTAGGTTAAATACAAAAATAAAAATTTTCAACTCCAGTATTAAGTCAGTCTTATTACATGGCTGTGAAACATGGAGAACAACAAAAATGACAAAATCTTGAAAATACAGACCTTCATTAATGTATGCTTGCGCAGAATAAAAGGATGGAAATGGCAGGACAAAATCAGGTACCCATTTAAGGCTGGTTGTGAACCTGGAAGTCGTCGAACAGGATCGAACGTTACCTCTTGTCCTTTGTAGAGCAGTTCACTAATCACTGAGCCATCTCTGTTCCATTCCCAGCAGTGATGACGTCACTAAATCTAACACTGATTCTAGTAATCTATCAGATTCTATCAACGACTGTAGCATTAATTCTAGAATGGAATTCTAGCGTATATGTTAGCACTGCATCTATTTTTTTTCTTTAATGACGGTTCCAATGACGTCATGACACGACCGGGTTAAGATGGCCTGAGGCGCCCCCTAGTATTGGAAATGTTTTGATTGCTTCCCTTACTTTCAATTCCAGGCTTTGTCAATAATGTCCGCCGAGAATGAAAAGCAATAGAAAAACACAGAGAATAGAACACATTTATTTAAAAATAAAACGAAACAAATTAAAATAAAATTATAGAAACGATCATCGCAAAAAGAAGTGTATAAAAAAATGTGTGCTGTAGGAAAGTGAAGAGCACAGATTTTCGTGTCGGTCTAAAATGTACATTTTAGTTCTGTCAGTTCTTATATTTAGTCTCTCTCTCTCTCTCTCTCTCTCTCTCTCTCTCTCTCTCTCTCTCTCTCTCTCTGCGATCAGGACTCAATCAGAGTAGGATCCCAGACTCTCACATGAAGTCAGCTGTCAGGTTAAGTGTGTTGATCGCCCCAACAGACAGAACATCACAATTAGAGTCTGCCAGATCAACTCTGATTGAACACCCGTTAAAACGTTGCAATGTGTTCTGCGCCAGTGGCCCAGTGCATCCGATTTCAGCCAGCATTTTATTCAGGTTTGCATTCCTTAGTTTTGATTGTCCCCAATCTTCCTGCAAGGCAGCAGATGATCTTTTCTGTAGGGTGATTCTGCCCTTAGATGGTCGGCCCTCCCAGGTTTATGAGCACCATCATCCCGAGTCACTAGAGGTGACTAACACAGACATGGACACACAAAGATGTGAGATGTGACTAACACAGACATGCACACACATATTTAGTTCAGGTGGACTGGTTGGTCTCGAGGCAAGAGCAAGACGCCGGTCTGGAGACAGAGAGGTTGTGAGTTCGAGTCCCGGCTGCACGAAATGGGGATTTTTGTTTGTTTGTTTGTGATTATTCTCTGCGGCAAACCACCCCTGGTCTCAGCAGCGGGGCCCGGCTTGAAACGTCAATTACTCATCGGCGGGGAAAAAAAAGAGCACTTCCGAAGACGAAATTATCTGCCTGTGCGGCGAGGAGCCCCTGTGCACTCGGCTACCAGGGAAAAGCGGGTTAACACGGAAAATTAAGTTCCTAATCTCTAGGGGTTTCGCCAGAGGTGAAATCTGACGAACGCTATATATATATATATATATATATACATATATATATATATATATATATATGTGTTTTCTTATTCTTCTTTTACCTTTCAGCTCCCTGTGGAGCATAGGTCTTCAACAAACATTTTCCAAGTCGTTCTGTTTCTTACCATTCTTTTAAGATCATTCCGTGTTTTCCCCATCATCTCGGGTGGTTTTCCCAAAAAAGCTATCGAGGCGGGGGCCTCGGTAGTCTAGTTGGGAAAACCACCCGACTGGACTACCGACGTTCGGACAACCCGTGTTCGATTCCCGCTGGGAGCAGTGTGAATTGTACTCGTGGTTGGGAAAAAAAAATACCCCTACGGTCGACCCAGCCGTTGGCAGAAATGGGTACCAGGGTATTACCCTGGGAAGGTGAGGAATGTCGCTTCGCATCTGAGTTTCGATGCTTGAGGCGACACTATACAGAAATATCCGAACATTACTGGATAGGCGGCCGAGCACATATGGGTATATACTCGCGTGCTAAGACGCCGGTTCAAGTCTCGTACTTTACCTTTACCTTTACTTTACCCATCATCTTCATCTCTGTTTCTATCTGTCTTCTCCAAGAATTCTTGGGTCTTCCTCTTTGGCTTTTTCCCTGGGGATTCCAAATAGGGCCTGTTGTGTAATACTCTCAGTTGGCTTCCGCAGTGTGTACCTTATCCAGCGCCATCGTCTTCGAAGTAATGTTTCAGCATTAACGAAAGCTTGACACTACAAAGTTGTGATGTCATAGAAAAGCATTTGGAATAACGAAAATAAAACAAACAGAATCAGAAATGGTGTTATAAGAGAAAGAGTAGGCATTGAACCAATCGTAAGCTACAAAATAAAAACAACAAATAAACTGGTTTGCCCATCTAGAAAGAATGCCTTGTCATTCCTTGCCATAATCATCTTGTGCCATACCGGTTGGCGCAGGAGATCATGTCCCTCCACAATCTTCTCTCTACAGTGCATCGTATCAGTTCTGTTGTTGACTGTTTTCCATGACATAACACCAAGCTATCCAGTATTTTCTCTCTTTGTCGTCCGCGATCTCTCATTCCTTTTATTTTGCCAGTTGTAACCAAGTATTCCAACTTTCCTCTTCTCATGATGTGCCCGAAAAATGTTGATTGCTTCTCTCTGATGTTTTTTAAGAGCTCTCTTTTTGTGTTGGCCTCTTTGAGAACTTCCTCATTGGTTTTTTAGCTGTCCAGGGAACTTTCAACATTCTTCTGAGAAATCCCATCTCTGTGGCCTCTAATCGTCTTTTCATTGCTTGCCATACCAGGCTTATATTAAAAGAGGAAAAGGGAGAAGAGCATGAGGCAGACCCAGAGTAAGATGGATAGACAATATCAAAGAAGCGCTACAACAACATCAACTGATAATGAGTGAGACCACCAAAAGAGCGAGATCCAGAACTTTGCATCTCCCTCAACACCCGAGCGGGTACAAGAGCAAGTGAAGAAAGAAGAAGTTGTTCTTATTTTAGGGATTTCATTGATTGAGAATGTTAAATCTGCTACAATCTTATGTTGAATCTGCTACAATCTTATGTTGAATCTGCTACAATCTTATGTTGAATTTGCTACAATCTTATGTTGAATCTGCTACAATCTTATGTTGAATCTGCTACAATCTTATGTTGAATCTGCTACAATCTTATGTTGAATCTGCTACAATCTTATGTTGAATCTGCTACAATCTTATGTTGAATCTGCTACAATCTTATGTTGAATCTGCTACAATCTTATGTTGAATCTGCTACAATCTTATGTTGAATCTGCTACAATCTTATGTTGAATCTGCTACAATCTTATGTTGAATCTGCTACAATCTTATGTTGAATCTGCTACAATCTTATGTTGAATCTGCTACAATCTTATGTTGAATCTGCTACAATCTTATGTTGAATCTGCTACAATCTTATGTTGAATCTGCTACAATCTTATGTTGAATCTGCTACAATCTTATGTTGAATCTGCTACAATCTTATGTTGAATCTGCTACAATCTTATGTTGAATCTGCTACAATCTTATGTTGAATCTGCTACAATCTTATGTTGAATCTGCTACAATCTTTGAATTTGTGAAATTACGATTTACTTGTGTTCGAAACTTGAGGCCAGGACGCGATGAAAGGTCGCATGACATTGAAACAAAATACATAGACTGGACCTCCGGTCAATATGGCGGATAGGCGGCAGGAACCATTGAGGTTCAGTCTGAAATGTGTTCCTTGTTGCAGTTTCCTCATATTCCAAGTCTAACTTGCTGCTGGAGCTACTGAGTTTAGTACTCTGTGCACACTGTGAGCTGTGTGTTTCCTCATATTCCAAGTCTGGCTTGCTGCTGGAGCTACTGAGTTTAGTACTCTGTGCACACTGTGAGCTGTGTGTTTCCTCATATTCCAAGTCCGGCTTGCTGCTGGAGCTACTGAGTTTAGTGCTCTGTGCACACTGTGAGCTGTGTGTTTCCTCATATTCCAAGTCCGGCTTGCTGCCAGAGCTACTGAGTTTAGAGCTCTGTGCACACTGTGAGCTGTGTGTTTCCTCATATTCCAAGTCTGGCTTGCTGCTGGAGCTACTGAGTTTAGTGCTCTGTGCACACTGTGAGCTGTGTGTTTCCTCATATTCCAAGTCCGGCTTGCTGCCAGAGCTACTGAGTTTAGAGCTCTGTGCACACTGTGAGCTGTGTGTTTCCTCATATTCCAAGTCCGGTTTGCTGCCGGAGCTACTGAGTTTAGTGCTCTGTGCACACTGTGAGCTGTGTGTTTCCTCATATTCCAAGTCCGGCTTGCTGCTGGAGCTACTGAGTTTAGTACTCTGTGCACACTGTGAGCTGTGTGTTTCCTCATATTCCAAGTCCGGCTTGCTGCTGGAGCTACTGAGTTTAGTGCTCTGTGCACACTGTGAGCTGTGTGTTTCCTCATATTCCAAGTCCGGCTTGCTGCCAGAGCTACTGAGTTTAGAGCTCTGTGCACACTGTGAGCTGTGTGTTTCCTCATATTCCAAGTCTGGCTTGCTGCTGGAGCTACTGAGTTTAGTGCTCTGTGCACGCTGTGAGCTGTGTGTTTCCTAATATTCCAAGTCCGGCTTGCTGCCAGAGCTACTGAGTTTAGAGCTCTGTGCACACTGTGAGCTGTGTGTTTCCTCATATTCCAAGTCCGGTTTGCTGCCGGAGCTACTGAGTTTAGTGCTCTGTGCACACTGTGAGCTGTGTGTTTCCTCATATTCCAAGTCCGGTTTGCTGCTGGAGCTACTGAGTTTAGTGCTCTGTGCACACTGTGAGCTGTGTGTTTCCTCATATTCCAAGTCCGGCTTGCTGCTGGAGCTACTGAGTTTAGTACTCTGTGCACACTGTGAGCTGTGTTTTTCTTCCAGATCGTGTTTCGAAATTCCTATTGCTTACGATGAATTATTATATTGAATGACGAAGGACAGTTTAGCTGCGTTCATTATCGGTTCGGTCACGCCTTATGTATTTTGGCTTGTGCTGTAGCTGCTATGATGGGGACTGCAGCTGCCTTTCTTTGTTTGGATCCTTAAATGAGACGAGTTTTAATTCGAATGATTCCAATGGCACGGGCGGTTGAGCAATTATGGATTTTAATTCGTTTGCAGTGATACCAGGGCCTTCGACTAACTATAACCATAAGACATATAATCACAACCGAAATGAAATATGTTAGACACATGACGGGAAACAGCCTGAGAGATCAGATCACAATTTAAGATATATATATATATATATATATATATATATATATATATATATATATATATATATATAAAGCTAGGAGTACATTCCCGCAACAGAATGCATACATAAACAACAGATGCAATTGTTTTGCCGTGTGATAAGGCAAAAATATCAAGACACAACACAACGAGCCTTCAATAAAGGTTACGAGAACACCAGACTCAATGATCGACCAAGAAAACGGTGGATTGATGAAATAATGAAAACACTAGGAAATATAACAGCAGCAGAAACCCAAAGAAAAACAAAAAAAAACAGCAAACAATTTCTCCCCTCGACACAGAATACATGATTAGTGAAAGTAGAAGAAGAGTAAGAAGAATATGCACAAGCATCCATTAATGAAAAACTTCGTGACTGCCTGGCAACAATTATTAAGAAGTAATTATTCACCTAATTACTTTATCTCTGTTTTCAAGGACTTCGTTAATGATTACACATTTGGCGTCTCCCACCTGAAGATGTCTTCGGTGCTTCAACTAACGGCATTGACAATTCCTGGGAAATAGAGTGGCTGCACGTTGGAGGGGGTGGGAGTGGGAGACTGCTGGGGAGGGGTTGTGAGTTTCAATTAGCTATCTGATGTACATTGAGTTATCTGATGTGCAAATAGCTATCTGATGTACATTGAGTTATTTGATGTGCAAATAGTTATGTGATGTACATTGAGTTATCTGATGTGCAAATAGCTATCTGATGTACATTGAGTTATCTGATGTGCAAATAGCTATATGATGTACATTGAGTTATCTGATGTGCAAATAGCTATATGATGTACATTGAGTTATCTGATGTGCAAATAGCTATATGATGTACAATGAGTTAGTTATCGGATGTGTAAATAGCTATCCGATGTGCAGTGAGTTACTTATCTGACGTGCAATGAGTTATCTGATATGCAATGAGATAGTTGCCTGATTTACAATATGAGGTGTAAATAAGATAATATAACGAGTAAACTACTACTACTACCTTTTTAGCTCCCAGTGGAGCATGGGTCTTCAACAAACACTTTCGAAGTCGTTCTGTTTTTTGCCATTCTTGTAAGATCACTCCATGTCTTCCCCATCATCTTCATCTCTGCTTCTATCTGTCTTCTCCAAGAATTCCTTGGTCTTCCTCTTTGTCTTTTCCCCCGGGGATTCCAAAAAATGGCCTGTTGTGTAATTCAACGAGTAAACTAGCTGTCCATTAATTTTAGATGAGGTTGCTCTGAATCTACTACATTCCCTTTACTCTTAAATTTAACATACTTTTGGGCAGAGGTTCAAATTCTCCGACACCACACTAAAAGAAAAGAGGTTTTCTTAATTTAATTTAGGATTATATTAGTGGTAGCTCAATAAAGTACAGGTAGTTTAACCTCCCTTTTAATAAACATCAGTTTCAATAAGTGCCCATAAATGTAAGCTTTCTTCAAGCCAGTTTTAGAAGGAACAGGGCAGAAATTACAAGGTTATTGAGCAAGATGGTGAATACAATACATCGGTTGTGTAGTGAGATAATCATACTACAGTTTTTTTTCTTCTTTCTTTCTTCATTTGCCTTTCAACGTCGAGGGAAAATATAATTTGTTGTCTTTTGCTCTTATGTTGGCTTTTCCTGCTGTCATGTTTTCTAGTGTTTCTAAGTAATTTTAATGCCATGAAAAATATACTAACAGCAAAACAAATATCAACAGGGCTGAAACTAAGAATGGCAAAATGTTACATCGTCTCAATATTCCTGTATGGTGCAGAAACATGGATATCAGAAAAGAAAACAGAACAGAAAATTGAAGCCTTTGAAATGTGGATTTATAGAAGAATAGGTAGAATTTGATGGAAAGAAAAGATAACAAACGATGAAGTTTTAAAACAGCTGAAAATAAAAAGAGAACTACTAAATACAATTAAGACAAGACAAATGAAATGTTTGGGGCATGTTAAAAGACACAACAGCCTACTAAAAGTAATATTGGAAGGAAAAATACAAGGTAAAAGAGGCAGAGGAAGACCAAGACTAACATGGACGAGTAACATCAAAAGATGGACAAGTCAATCTATGACAGCCTGCAATATCAAAGCAAGAAACAGAGTGGAATGGCGATCCATGGTAGCCAACCTTCGTTGCGGAGAAGGCACTCGATGATGATGAGTGTTTCTATTATTCAATCTATCTTTTTCGTGGTCGACTTTTGGGTCTGGTTTCTCGCTACGTTTATTGATGGCTCATTGTGATGTGATATCTCTTTATCTTATCACGCGACCAAGCCATTTTATCTGTTGGTTCTTTATGTATTCAGAGGCTGGGCTTATTCCTAACTTGAGGCCAAGGCGCCTGACAGGACCAGAGCTGAAGTTGTCAGGGACTCATAGCTGGTGACTTGCTCCAGGATCGGTGAACCAGAACCATCCAGAGCACACTCCACCTCTTCGTGGTGCCTCCAGTAACAGACTAACCAGTACAGTCTGGCCAAGTGAGCAGGAATCGAGGTGGAATGCAACCCGGTACTAAAAAATACCATGCTGAAGTCGGAGGTATTGGGCCAGATAACGCAAATATCACCTTCTACTGAAAACCACAACACAAAACATACACGCCCACTTAACGTCATTTTAAGGACGGATGATGAAGATGTGTATTCCTTGAGTCATAACGCATGCTTGTATTTCCACTTACTTTCTCACTTTTTCATTTCTGATAGTATCCCTCCATCTGTTTCCTGCCATTCGGCTAACACATTTTAATTTCGGTAGTTTTTTATTTTTAATTATTGTTCCTGTGTCTACATCTGGCCACATCCAACTATAAATATACTTAGGCTTGAAGACTGACAGGAAATTCCTGGAAAACGACCAACCAGCGTGACGTTTTCAGCTTTGCGAGCAGGGATGGTTGTGGGTAGTGAAGTCAGCCGTCTATATATCCTGTATTTGAACACGTCACGCTTGTTTGTGTGTTTTTTTGTTTTCTATTTTCTGCCTGCGAGCCTAAGTAAATCTGAAGTTGGCTGTGATCGGGCATTAGTAGCACACCGTTGAATTGAAGATGAACTAAATGACCAACTAACCTTAACTATCGGAGACAAACAGCTTCACCCTTTGTTGCATGAGCGAAGAGACAGTACATTTTATAATGTAATTAGTCACTCTATTAGTAAAACATTAGTGGGTAATTATTGTCTATGCTTTTAATGCATCAGCAGTGCTGGTCATTTAGAGGTACTGACGCATTATCATTACTGACTCATTATCGTTACTGACGCATTAGCAGTTTAATTATTGTTTATGCTGCTGATGTATTAGTCTATGTCAATAGAAGTGAGAAAGAGAGTTCATCGGTGCTATATAGAACCAATTCTGACCTATGGAAGTGAATCATGGACAGTAGACAAACAACTGAAAAGAGGATTAGAAGTCACAGAGATGGGATTTCTCAGAAGAGTGTTGAAAGTTCCCAGGACAGCTAAAAAGACGAGGCCAACACAAAAAGGGAACTCTTAAAAAACATCAGAAAGAAATAATCAACATTTTTCGGGCACATCATGAGAAGAGGAAAGTTGGAATACTTGGTTACAACTGGCAAAATAAAAGGAAAGAGAGATCGCAGACGACAAAGAGAAAAAAAAAATACTGGATAGCTTGGTGTCATGGCATGGAAAACAGTCAAAAACATAACTAATACGATGCACTGTAGATAGAAGATTGTGGAAGGACATGATCGCCTACGCCAACCGGTATGGCACATGATGATGATGATGATGTATTAGTAGTTAATTGCCATTTGATTTAATATCACACTAATATTTATTTATTTTTGGGGGTGGGGTGCTTCGGTAGCCTAATTAAATAAACCACCCGACTGAGCTACCGACGTTCGGACAACCCGTGTTCGATTCCCGCTAGAAGCTGTGTGAGTTGTACTCATGTTTGGAAAAAATATACCCCCGCGGTCGACCCGGCCGCTGGCAGAAATGGGTACCAGGGTAGTAATATGGGAAGGTGAGGAATACCACCTCGCATCGTGAGTTTCGATGCCTGAAGCGACACTAAGCAGAAGTCTCCAAACACTTCTGAATAGGCGACCGAGCACATTTAGGTGAAATCTCGCGTGCTAAGACGATGGTTCAAGTCTCGTACTTTACCTTTACCGTTAGTCACTTGTATGTGCTTGTTACGCATTTGCTGTCTATATTTGTTCAGGACGGTTAGCCAATGGATCGGGCGGACATCAGCAATGCCCTTTGAACTGTGGGAAGGGCACAGGACTTCGACAACCATGAGTCCACGTCACTCCTTCAGATGAAAGAGGTGAGAGTTAAGATGAGCACAGTCAGAAATGAGAAACTTAGTGGGCGTGTAAGAAGACTTATCAACCAACACAGAACTGGAGTCGTCAGTCGCTGGACACTGCGGGACTTGCTGAGGAGGGCATCTGAGCATCTGAGCACCTATGAACATGTTCAGAGTGTAATGATGATGACCCGCAAATAACTCAATCCTGTCATACCTTACTCTTTCCATACGTTTCGTCGCACAGTGCGTCACACTCAATTTGATTAGTGTAAACTATCATCAAACGATATTCTTTTTATATCTCTTGTATCATCCTGGTTTTGGTTACATATAATTCCTTGTTTAATTATCTAAAAATTCATATGTAAATTGATATGTGTTAGATCAAAATAAAATTGTAGTTTAATTTTTAAAAACATGACAAATTTGGTCTCTGAAATCTTTACCGCTAAACTGATAAAAAAAAGAAAGAAATCCGTGCTGAAATAAAGGACGCTCACCACGTCCTTAACATATTCTCCACCTTCTCTCATGATATTTCCGCCATTTTGTCCTATCTGCTCCCGCTGTATCCCATAGCAACGATGTCGTTGCTCTCTAGCACTTCCTTCGATGGAGAAAGAAGTGCCCTCGCCTTCGCCTCACGGAGTGGGATTTATCCATCACCTCGTTTGAATCAGGCGGTCAACTATTTGACCAAACAAGTGGGTGGGCTGTGGGGTCCAAAATGGGTCCAAGTTATGCATGACTGGGTTAAATGGGGCCCACCATTCTTTCTTCCTACCGAGGATATCTTCCTCCCATGTATTGCCGGTACATCGATGTCGTCTTTGGTGTGCCAGATTTCTCATAACCTAACTTGGCTGAAGTTTGTGCACTTTGTGGGCTTGTTTTACCCCTCCTTTCCGATCTCGTACTCTGTCTCCACCTCCTCTGTTACCTTCCTAGACACTGCTGTCTTTCATCCCCCGTCTAGCTTCCACATTTATGTATTTTACAAACCAACTGATGCACATTCCTACCTCGTATTTACTTCTCCCATCCCCCGTACCTGTCGTGGTTCTGCCCACTTCTCTTAATTCCTACGTCGCCGACACTTCTCAAACAAGGCGATGGCTTCCTCCATTAGGCCCACCCTCATATTGGAATTATTTTGACAACATGGCTTTACTTGTGTGTCTCACAACCCGATATACGTCATCATTTGTAAACGTCGCCACAAGACGTTTGTTGGGCACATCAGAAAACGATACGTGATCAGTTACGAGAGAACCGTTACAACATCTCCCGCAATTCAGTTACCAGGTCTCCATCCACTTCAACTCTCCGAGCCACCAACGCTTCGATGACATTCAAGTCACTGGTATCGTTCCCTCTTCCCAGGGTATACCCTAAAGAACCGAATCGTTTCCCATCTTGGCACTCTCTATCCAAGAGGTATTAATGTCTTCCACTCTTTTCTATCCTATCATAGCTGATTGCCTCTATTACAAATCACTCTTTCTTATCTATTTATTTGTATTTTCATTATCACTATTTTCTCTATTATTGATCACCTACTAACGCATAGTCGCGTAAGGCTCGGCACAGCTAAGAGCGAACATTTTTCAGGTCGCCAGAGGTGTATGGTTAATCAACTGCGAACCGGCACGATCAGCCGTCACACACTTGTGAATTTACTCGAAAGGAAATCGGAGCACTTATGGGTATGCCCCTTGTGCAAGGAGGATGATCTTTCGACTAATGACTAATGACTAATGATCACCTACATCTAATATCCCCACCCTCCCGCCCCACCATTGAGTGCCCTAACTTTCTGAGGGATTTATTCATTTCACTACTTTCTGTGATTACCGTCTTTCTCCATCATAAATTCCTCTTTCTTATGTGGTTATGGCTATGGCTATGGAAGGCCCCGGTATCACTGCAAAACGAATTTAAATCCATAATTGCTCAACCGCCCGTGGCAGTGGAATCATCCGAATTACTAACTCATGTCCCAAACAAAGAAAGGTAGATGTAGTCCCCGTCATAGCAGTCTCAGCACACGCCAAAATACATAAGGCGAAACCGCACATAAAGTGAACACAGTCAACTGTTCCCTGTCATACGATATCGTCGTTCATTGTAAACAATTGGAATATCGAAACACAATCAAAACGGATGAAACACACAGCTCACGGTGTGCACAGAGCACGTAACTCAGTAGCTCCTGCAACAAGCAGGATTTGGAATATGTGTAAACTGCAACAAGAAACACTTTTTTCTTATGTATCTATACTTATTTTCATTATCATTATTAGTATTATTATTTTCTCTGTTATTTTTCTTCCACACCCCCTATTTCATCCTCCCTTCTTGATGCTCCTGTTGTCATCCCTTAGTAATGGTTATTTTTTCCACATCTCTTTCTCTCTGTCTTGTGTATGGTTTTTTTATATTACACACTTCTTTCTTGCATCTTCTTGCCATTTTCTGGCCTGATTTGGCTACTGATGTCCAACCTGGCATATGGGTATATCAAGTGACCAGGACGATCTTAGGTCCTGGCAACTTCTGCCACTTCCTGTTCCTTGACTGATACTCTTGCCGTTGAACAAGGACCCTACCCAGTCTGTTTCTTACTTTTTGTCTTTTTTCTAAAACGGGCCCGACCGGAACGTTATATTTTATTCTGTTTCCCTATTAGTTGAGCTATTTACGTTTATTTTTGTACGTTTTTCCAGCTTTACTCGCGCGGAACCGCATGATATTAATATATGTGCTTATCTTATAATATAAAAATAAGTTGTGAGTGTTGAGTTCTTGCGGGTCATCATCATTGCACTCCGAACATGTCCATGGGTGCTCAGATCCCCTCCTCAGCAAGTCCCGCAGTGTCCAGCGACTGACGACTCCAGTTCTATGTTGGTTGATAAGTCTTCTTACACGCCCACTAAGTTTCTCATTTCTGGCTGTGCCCATCTTAACTCCCATCATTTATAAGTTTCTCATTTCTGGCTGTGCCCATCTTAACTCCCATCATTTATAAGTTTCTCATTTCTGGCTGTGCCCATCTTAACTCCCATCATTTATAAGTTTCTCATTTCTGGCTGTGCCCATCTTAACTCCCATCATTTATAAGTTTCTCATATCTGGCTGTGCCCATCTTAACTCCCATCATTTATAAGTTTCTCATTTCTGGCTGTGCCCATCTTAACTCCCATCATTTATAAGTTTCTCATTTCTGGCTGTGCCCATCTTAACTCCCATCATTTATAAGTTTCTCATTTCTGGCTGTGCCCATCTTAACTCCCATCATTTATAAGTTTCTCATTTCTGGCTGTGCCCATCTTAACTCCCATCATTTATAAGTTTCTCATTTCTGGCTGTGCCCATCTTAACTCCCATCATTTATAAGTTTCTCATTTCTGGCTGTGCCCATCTTAACTCCCATCATTTATAAGTTTCTCATTTCTGGCTGTGCCCATCTTAACTCCCATTATTTATAAGTTTCTCATTTCTGGCTGTGCCCATCTTAACTCCCATCATTTTCATCCGAAGGTATGACGTGGAATCGTGTTTGACGAAGTCCTTTGTCCTTCCCACTTCCCGGAGGGCACTGATGACGTCCGCCCGATCCATTGGTTGCCCGACCTCAACGATAGCACATCCAGCCAACCTGTCCGTTCTTTCATTTCCCCGTACTCACGCATGTCCAGGGACGTAGACAAAGGTGACCCTACATATCTTTTACTTCTGTAACGATTCTACCCATTGCCTGCGTACAGATCCCACCTCCAATTCTCTCATCATGCCCATCGAATCACTCAGTATATAGGTATGGGTGTGGTCTTGTGACTCTAACCAGATAAATGCCCTCGTCACTGCCACGACCTCCATCATCATCCTACTCGTGGTCATAACGTATGCTCACTGTCCTTTTCGACTATTCTGCCTGCCGAGAGTGATGTAAATACCCATTCACTTGTATAACGCACATTTAATCGTGGCACACTAACATTCTTCTAAAGACTTCTTTGTTCCCAGTAGTTTCTAAGTTCCCTTTTATGGTTCATCCTTATTCTCACAATTATTCTCCAATTATCATTCAATGATGATGATGATGATGATACTTGGTTATACACACGATTCTTTCATTTTTTTATTACAAAGAGCATGCCAATTCACACGAATCTCTAATTTAATTCTACAATACATGTTTTTACACACGATTCTTTAATTTTAATTCTAATAATGCTTGTCTTTACACAGATTTCTTTAATTTTAATTCTAATAATGCTTGTCTTTACACAGATTTCTTTAATTTTAATTCTAATAATGCTTGTCTTTACACAGATTTCTTTCATTTTAATCCTAATAATGCTTGTCTTTACACAGATTTCTTTCATTTTAATTCTAATAATACTTGTCTTTACACAGATTTCTTTCATTTTAATTCTAATAATGCTTGTCTTTACACAGATTTCTTTCATTTTAATTCTATAATACTTGTCTTTACACACGTTTCTCTAATTTTAATTATATATTGTTTATCTTTATACAGGTTTCTCTAATTTTAATTATATAATGCTTGTCTTTACACACGTTTCTCTAATCTTTCTTCCATAGTACATCACTGTAAACACAAACCTACATCCTTATGTCTAAAGTGCCTCTGTTTACGCAATTGTACACATTTTCATTTCGACCTATATAATACTCACCCAAAAAAAAACCCCGAAAGTTTATTGTTTTTGTGTGTGCTTTCATCACAACAGGTACAAGATTACTGATCTCATGGATTGTAACAGCACTGTCGTCCACGCTAACGGCAAAGTCATGTCACCCCAGAACGATTCAAACCGTCCATGCTTCAGCTACAATATTTTCTAGGCTACACACAACGACCCAGCTGGAAACACATTTTGAACAATCCATGAAAGAAAAATGCGCCCGTTTCCAGTAATTTTCTTGGGAACCCATGGAAACAAGCAATGCCGGAAGCAACAATTGATTTGACCTACATCGAACTAGGTTAAGACAACCGGAAGTAATTTACTTGACTTCTGAACCGGAATTGATACTCGTCTCTTTTTCCATAAAAAAAATTTCGATTCTTCAAGAATTCGCGAGAACGCTAAGATGAGGTACCAGGAATTCTCATTTCTTTCTTTCCTTTTTTTCTGTTTTTTTTTTCCTCCCCTCAAATAGGGAAAGGATTCTGATGTCGTTTTTAGAATCTTGGTTGTGCATTTCTCAAATTGCGATGCATCGACGATGTTTTTAAGAACATCATAGAAAATAGATTTGTTATACGATATGCGCACTTGAAATTCAATATTACCATTTATCATATACGACTGGCTGAAATATAAAGGGATCGGTAAAATAAATGAAATCAAAATAGCAATTTATATAAAATAGTGTATATGTTAAGCAAGGTATAAAACACCACGAAGATTAGAATAAAAATAGTTTTTCCTTGGTACCTGATGAAAGCATGTGCCGAAGCGTAATTTCTTGTCTTTCTATTAGTTTAGCTGATTTGTAGCAATTTTGTGTTTATTTTACATTAATCAAGTTTGAATAATGACATAGAGACTAAATGAAACAGAGACTAAATGACAAACTAAATAAAACAGAGACTAAATGAAACATACACTAAATGAAACAGAGACTAAATGAAACAGAGACTAAATAAAACAGACTAAATAAAACAGAAATTAAATGAAACAAATTAAATGAAACAGAGACTAAATGAAACAGAGACTAAATGAAACAGAAACTAAATGAAACAGAGACTAAATTAAACAGAGACTAAAAGAAACAGAGACTAAATTAAACATAAACTAAATGAAACAAACTGAATGAAACAGAGACTAAATGAAACAGAGACTAAATGAAACAGAAAGTGAATGAAACAGAGTAGACAAATTGAAACTATTAGCGGAAACTGTAACAATAAGCTAAAAGTGAGTACCAATGTAACAAAGTAAAAATAAGTGAAACAGAAAATAATAAATGTAAACTAAGTGTAAGTCTATAAAGTTATGTCAAATAAAACAAATACATTTATGATACTAGAAATTATATCTCTATTTTTTGTTGTTGAAAAGGCAACAAATACATTTATGCTTGAAAAAATAAATACATTATATCTTAAAGAGAATCAATAACATTCGATAAAATAAATACATATTTATTTATTTAAAAGGAAATATATAGATATATGTGAAATGACTATTTTTAACATATAGAGGAGAATAAATGTAGAAGAGATAAATATTTATGTTGACGCTTGAATTGTTTGTTGGTCAAACCAAAAAGGTATAGTTCCTGTTTAGTTCTCGAGTGATAAATGAAGATAGTAGTAACTAATGAGATAAATAAATACATTCTGTAGTTCCTAGGGGTCTGTGACTAGGAATTATATTATTGTTAAATTATGTTCTGTAGATAGTAGGTGTCAGTGTTAACAAATTAAATTATTATTAAATTAAGTTCTGAAGATATTAGGTGTCAGTGTTAACAAATTAAATTATTATTGAATTATGTTCTGTAGATAGCAGGTGTCAGTGCTAACAAATTAAATTATTATTAAATTATGTTCTATAGATAGCAGGTGTCAGTGTTAACAAATTAAATTATTATTAATTTATGTTCTATAGATAGCAGGTGTCAGTGTTAACAAATTAAATTATTAATAATTTAAGTTCTGTAGATAGCAGGTGTCAGTGTTAGCAAATTAAATTATTATTAATTTAAGTTCTATAGATAGCAGGTGTCAGTGTTAACAAATTAAATTATTATTAAATTAAGTTCTGGAGATAGCAGGTGTCAGTGTTAACAAATTAAATTACTATTAATTTAAGTTCTATAGATAGCAGGTGTCAGTGTTAACAAATTAAATTATTATTAAATTATGTTCTGTAGATAGTAGGTGTCAGTGTTAACAAATTAAATTATTATTAAATTATGTTCTGTAGATAGCAAGTGTCAGTGCTAACAAATTAAATTATTATTAAATTATGCTCTATAGATAGCAGGTGTCAGTGTTAACAAATTAAATTATTATTAAATTATGTTTTGAAGATAGCAGGTGTCAGTGTGAACAAATTAAATTATTATTAAATTAAGTTCTGAAGATAACAGGTGTCAGTGTTAACAAATTAAATTATTATTAAATTAAGTTTTGAAGATAGCAGGTGTCAGTGTGAACAAATTAAATTATTATTAAATTAAGCTATTAAAGTAACAGGTGTCAGTGTTAACAAATTAAATTATGATTAAATTATGTTCTATAGATAGCATGTGTCAGTGTTAACAAATTAAATTATTATTAATTTAAGTTCTGTAGATAGCAGGTGTCAGTGTTAAAAAATTAAATTATTTTTAAATGTAGATATCAGGTGCCAGTGTTAACAAATTAAATAGTTATTAAAGCAGGTATCAGTGTTAACAAATTAAATTATTATTAAATTAAGCCTCGCGGTGACCAGGTTTTTGTGACCTTGTCGAGCCTAGAAATGGCGCTGTGTGTGAGAGATTGTGTTCCAATATTCTGGATGTTTCTTCTTTGGCTGACACTGACTCCGACTTCTGGCAACTCTGCCTTCCAGCCTCTGTCTGATACCGTAACCAACGGAAGTACGCCTTCCTTGGCAGCAACCATCAACGGTGACATCATAATCGGCGGGTTGTTCCCCGTTCATGACAAGGGACTGAAGGATTGCGGACCAATTAGCCCAGACCGCGGGATTGAGCGTTTGGAAGCCATGTTGTTTACTATCGATGAAATTAATGGTAAGGATGACATACTTCCGGGGATAACTCTCGGAGCTTCTGCTTTTGATACTTGTGGGCGTGCCCCCTATGCACTCGAGCAATCTCTAGAGTTTATAAGAGCGTCTATCACGTCTTTAGACTCTGCTGAGTTTTACTGTAAGGATGGGTCCAAAGCTCAAGCCAAACAGTTACCAACAGCAGTGGCTGGTGTCATAGGCGGATCTTACAGCACTGTTTCCATTCAGGTCGCAAATTTGCTGAGGTTGTTTAAGATTCCACAAATTAGTTACGCCTCTACATCAGGGTCTCTCAGTGATAAAACTAGGTATGATTATTTCGTACGGACGGTCCCCCCGGACACACTACAGGCGAAGGCACTTGCAGATATTGTTCAGGAGTTTAACTGGACTTACGTGTCCGTGGTTCATTCAGAAGGAGAGTATGGTGAATACGGGACAGATTTTTTTAAGCGAGAGGCCAGAACTAGAAATATTTGCATCGCTGCAGATATCAAGATAAGCTTAACAGCAACAAACGCCACATACGACCAGGTCATGGTTGATTTACAAGTGAAATCCGAGGCAACAGTGGTTATCGTTTTTGTTCGGATTGAAGACGCAACCGGTCTGCTTAATGCCGCTTCCAGGAAAAATCTGTCTGGAAAGTTCATTTGGGTTGCTAGTGATGCATGGGGAAACAGAATCGCGCCGGTTAAGAATAATCCTTTAGTGGCACAAGGGGCAATAACTTTGGAGCTTAAGTCAATTCCTATTCAGAAGTTTGAGAATTATTTCTTAAATCTGAACCCTCGGACTAACAAACGGAATCCGTGGTTTATAGAATATTGGGAGGAAGAGCATAACTGTGTATGGAACGACTTTGACGCCACGGCTGCCGTAACAGCTGCCAGATCTGCGAAGCCGTGCAGGGGAAATGAAAGACTTAACCGGAAAATAACATCACAGGAGAGCAAGGTGCAGTTTATTTACGACGCTGTTTACGCCCTTGCGCATGCGCTGGATAGGATGCATCGGGACGTTTGTCCAGGGAAAAGAGGAGTGTGCGACAAGATGGTGAAGATTGATGGAGAGAAGTTGTTGAAGGAGTACTTGATGAACGTTTCCTTTGATGGTAAGTAGGCTCATTGTTGTGGTTGTGTCTGCAGTGGTCCTGTCATTGTTTTAACGCAATTCTGATCTGAACTTTGTGCAGTACCACATCCATTGTTGTCTTTGCTTCGATGGTCATTGTTCTTGCATAGATTAAGGACGAGACTAAGGTCAATTTAAAATGATTGACACAGTTCAAGACAAGATTCTTGACCTAGTTTAAAACTATCTTCCCTCTATTAAAAACTAATGATTCTTGAAACAGTCAAAAACTTCTGATTCTTGAAACAATAAAAAACTTCTGAATCTTGAAACAGTCAAAAACTTCTGATTAAAAAAAATTGCTGATTCTTGAAGCAGTCAAAAACTTATGGTTCTTGAAACAATCAAAAACTTCTGATTCTTGAAACAATCAAAAACTTCTGATTCTTGAAACAATCAAAAACTACTGATTCTTGAAACAATAACAATTACTGATTCTTCAAACAGTCAAATACTTCTGATTCTTGAAACAATAAAAAACTTCTGATTCTTGAAACAATCAAAAACTTCTGAATCTTGAAACAGTCAAAAACTTCTGATTCTTGAAATAATTAAAAACTTCTGATTCTTGAAACAGACAAAAACTTCTGATTAAAAAAAAAATTGCTGATTCTTGAAACAATCAAAAACTTCTGATTCTTGAAACAGTCAAAAACTTCTGATTAAAAAAAAAATTGCTGATTCTTGAAACAATCAAAAATTTCTGATTCTTGAAACAGTCAAAAAGTTCGGAAACTTGAAACAATTAAAAACTTCTGATTAAAAAAGAATTGCTGATTCTTGAAACAGTCCAAAACCTTTGCTTATCTGTCCCTAGCATAAAGAAGAATTTTTCCTTGATCTACTAAACACTCTCGATTCTGGACTTGAGTAACCACTTATAATTCTTGATCAGCTTTTATATTTGAACTACTGATAAACTCCTGATATTTGACTTCGTTTAAACTTCTAATCTTTGACTCCGTGATAAACTTTTGATCTTTGAACCTGTGATAAACTTTTTATCTTTGACCCTGTGATAAAATTTTGATCTTTAACTCTGTGATAAACTTTTGATCTTTAACTCTGTGATAAACTTTTGATCTTTGACCCTGTGATAAACTTTTGACCTTTGACCCTGTGATAAACTTTTGATCTTTAACTCTGTGATAAACTTTTGATCTTTAACTCTGTGATAAACATTTTATCTTTGACCCTGTGATAAACTTTTGATCTTTAACTCTGTGATAAACTTTTGATTTTTCTTCTTCTTCTACCTTTTAGCTCCCAGTGGAGCATAGGTCTTCAACAAACACTTTCCAAGTCGTTCTGTTTTTTGCAATTCTTTTAAGATCATTCCATGTCTTCCCCATCATCTTCATCTCTGCTTCAATCTGTCTTCTCCAAGAATTCCCTGGTCTTCCTCTTTGTCTTTTCCCCTGGGGATTCCAAAAAAGGGCCTGTTGTGTAATACTCTCAGTTGGTTTCCGTAGTGTGTGTCCTATCCATCGCCATCGTCTTCGCTGTATTTCTTTATCCACTGGTATTTGACCGGTACATTTCCATAATTCCACGTTAGTGACTTTGTCCTGCCATTTCCATCCCTCTATTCTGCGCAAGCATCCATCAACGAAAGTCCGTACCTTCGTGATTGTCAATTTTGTTATTCTCCATGTTTCACAGCCATATAATAGAACCGACTTAACATTGGAGTTGAAAATTTGTATTTTTGTATTTAGCCTAATTTCTTTGGACTTCCATATGCCTCCCAGTGCAATGAAAGCTCCTCTTGCCTTTGATATCCTCATTTTGGTATCGTTTTCTGTTCCTCCCTCTTTGTCTATATTACTGCCCAGATATATATAAGATTGTACGTCTAGTTGAGGTATTTCTCCTAGTTTTATTTGGCCATTGCCAACTGCATTAATTCTCATAATGTTGGTCTTATCCCTATTAATCTTTAGTCCTAGCTGTTGTGATCTCTCATCTAATATACTCATTTTATCTTGCATCTGTTGGTGGCTGTGCGATAGGAGAGCCACGTCACCAGCAAAGTCTAAATCATCAGTTGTTTGGTCAGTGACCACTGGATCCCATTTCTGTTGTTCTGAGTCATTTTCATAATCCAATCTATGGCCAGTAGAAAGAGAAATGGAGACAGAAGGCATCCTTGCCTTACTCCCGTTCTCATTTCAAATGCTTCTGTAAGCTGTCCCTCATGCACCACACTACACATTTTATTCCTTCATACATTGTTTTTATCAGGTTAATAAACTCTATGGGGATTCCATAATGACTCAGCAACTTCCAAAGCATTCTTCTGTCCAAACTATCAAACGCCTTTTCGCAATCCATGAATCCAACATAAAGTGGGGACCTTAGTTCCAAACTCTGTTCAACTATTATACGTAAAGTAGCCATCTGATCAGCACATGATCTGCTCCTCCTAAAACCTGCTTGTTCATCTCTCAAGTGTTTCTCTATAGCCTCTTTTAGTCTCTCCAGAATGATTCTGCCTAATATTTTTCCTGCACTGACAGTAGCACAACTCCCCTATAACCAGTGCACTCCTGCAAACTTCCCCTCTCTGGTAGTCCGATCATACAACCCCCTCTCCAGTCTTTAGGTATCCCTTCCCTCTCCCAAACCTTATCCAATAGATTATGTAACATCCTGGTAGAGGTGTTAATATCTGCTTTGATGGCTTCCGAAGGAATTTCATCTGGTCCCGTGGCTTTACCATCTTTTAATAGTTTGATGGCTTTCATTATTTCTTCTTTGCTTGGTTTTCCACAGTTAACGTGTAACTCTTCCTCCGCTGGTAGTACATCCGGAGGACCATTTGAGCCGGGTCCGTTCAAAAGTTCCCCAAAGTGCTCTTTCCATCTCTCCACCTGTTCCCTTACATTACCAAGCAGACTTCCCCTCCTATCTTTGATAAAGGCGTTGATCTGTTTGTATTTTCCACCCAATTTCTCTGTGCTGTTGTACAGTTCTTTCACATTCCCTCCATTTGCCGCCTATTCTGCCTCTTTAGCCAATTCATCTATACATTTCCTCTTATCCCTTTTAATGCATCTTCTCACTTCTTTGTTCACCTCTGTGTAAGCTTCCTGTGTCTTGGCTTTATTACTTCTTGTTTTGCTTTTATTTATGTCTGCTTTCTTGTTCTTTCTTTCTTTAATTTTATCCAGGGTCTCTGCTGTCATCCATGCCTTATTCTGGCGTTCTCTTTTCCCCGTGTTTCTTCGCATGTCTCTTTCCATATATTTTTTACCTGTTTCCAATGATCTTCTATATTTATTGCATTCTCTAGTTGTTGGAGGACTTGGTATTTGTTTGATATTGTGACTGCAAATTTATCTCCAATTCCTTGTTCTCCAAGAAACCCCACATTGAAACACCTTCTGCCCTTACCCGTTGTAGTATACCTTTTTAATTTAATTTTAAGTTTGGCTAACAGAAGATGATGATCAGAAGCTATATCTGCCCCTCTATATACTTTTACATCCCGCAAGGATGACTTAAACTTATTATTAATACATATGTGATCAATTTGATTTTCCGTTCTATGATCTGGTGACACCCATGTAGCTCCGTGTATTCTTTTATGTTGGAATACCGTTCCTCCTAGGCTCATTTGATTAAGGGCGCAGAAATTCACAACATCTCTTCACTCTCGTTTATATCTCCAAGTCCATGTTTTCCCACAATCTCTTCGAAGCCTCTGTTGTCTGATCCTACCTTAGCATTCAGGTCTCCCATCAAGATTACAATATCCTTGGCTCGTCTTGCATCCATCTGGCATTGCAGCTGTTTATAAAAATCATCTTTAACTGAGTCATCTTTATCGTTGGTTGGTGCATAGCATTGTATAATGTGTAATTTTATTTTGTTTTTAATTGTTCTAAATGTTGCTCTCACCAGTCTTGATTTAGCTGGTTTTTTATTTTTGACCCTGTGATAAACTTTTGATCTTTGACCCTGTGATAAACTTTTGATCTTTAACTCTGTGATAAACATTTGATCTTTAACTCTGTGATAAACTTTTGATCTTTAACTCTGTGATAAACTTTTGATCTTTGGCCCTGTGATAAACGTTTGATCTTTAACTCTGTGATAAACATTTGATCTTTGACCCTGTGATAAACGTTTGATCTTTGACCCTGTGATAAACTTTTGATCTTTATCTCTGTGATAAACTTTTGATCTTTAACTCTGTGATAAACTTTTGATCTTTGACCCTGTGATAAACTTTTGATCTTTAACTCTGTGATAAACTTTTGATCTTTGACCCTGTGATAAACTTTTGATCTTTGACCCTGTGATAAACTTTTGATCTTTGACCCTGTGATAAACTTTTGATCTTTAACTCTGTGATAAACTTTTGATCTTTAACTCTGTGATAAACCATTGATCTTTAACTCTGTGATAAACTTTTGATCTTTAACCCTGTGATAAACTTTTGATGTTTGGCCCGTGATAAACTTTTGATCTTTAACTCTGTGATAAACTTTTGATCTTTGGCCCTGTTATAAACTTTTGATCTTTAACTCTGTGATAAACTTTTGTTCTTTAACTCTGTGATAAACTTTTGATCTTTAACTCTGTGATAAACTTTTGTTCTTTAACCCTGTGATAAACTTTTGTTATTTAACCCTGTGATAAACTTTTGATCTTTAACCCTGTGATAAACTTTTGATCTTTCACACTGTGATAAACTTTTGATCTTTAACTCTGTGATAAACTTTTGATCTTTAACCCTGTGATAAAATTTTGATCTTTAACCCTGTGATAAACTTTTAATCTTTCACATTGTGATAAATTTTAGATCTTTAACTCTGTGATAAACTTTTGATCTTTAACTCTGTGATAAACTTTTGATCTTTGACCCTGTGATAAACCTTTGATCTTTAACTCTGTGATAAACTTGTGATCTTTAACTCTGTGATACACTTTTGATCTTTAACCCTATGATAAACCTTGATCTTTCACACTGTGATAAATTTTAGATCTTTAACTCTGTGATAAACTTTTGATCTTTAACCCTGTGATAAACTTTTGATCTTTGGCCCTGTGATAAACTTTTGATCTTTAACTCTGTGATAAACTTTTGATCTTTAACCCTGTGATAAACTTTTGATCTTTGGCCCCGTGATAAACTTTTGATCTTTGGCCCCGTGATAAACTTTTGATATTTGACCCAACGTTGAACTTTTGATATTTGATGAAATTGAAAACTCTTGATTCTTGATTCAGTTAAAACTTAATTTAGTTAAAAATGTTGTTATTCTTTTACACGCTGTTTAAATATAACTTTATAGCGCGGCTATTTTTGGATTATTCTATTGCTAGTGATATATTGTAGATTCTTATTGGTTTCTTAATAAACTAAATGATATAATAATTCATTTGTTGTCTCTTCTCATCACATGACCAACATATTGACCACCTTCTTCTCTTGTTGTCTCTTCTCATCACATAACCAACATATTGACCACCTTCTTCTCTTGTTGTCTCTTCTCATCACATAACCAACATATTGACCACCTTCTTCTCTTGTTGTCTCTTCTCATCACATAACCAACATATTGACCACCTTCTTCTCTTGCTGTCTCTTCTCATCACATAACCAACATATTGACCACCTTCTTCTCTTGTTGTCTCTTCTCATCACATAACCAACATATTGACCACCTTCTTCACTTGTTGTCTCTTCTCATCACATAACCAACATATTGACCACCTTCTTCTCTTGTTGTCTCTTCTCATCACATGACCAACATATTGACCACCTTCTTCTCTTGCTGTCTCTTCTCATCACATAACCAACATATTGACCACCTTCTTCTCTTGTTGTCTCTTCTCATCACATAACCAACATATTGACCACCTTCTTCTCTTGTTGTCTCTTCTCATCACATAACCAACATATTGACCACCTTCTTCTCTTGTTGTCTCTTCTCATCACATAACCAACATATTGACCACCTTCTTCTCTTGCTGTCTCTTCTCATCACATAACCAACATATTGACCACCTTCTTCTCTTGTTGTCTCTTCTCATCACATAACCAACATATTGACCACCTTCTTCTCTTGCTGTCTCTTCTCATCACATAACCAACATATTGACCACCTTCTTCTCTTGTTTTCTCTTCTCATCACATAACCAACATATTGACCACCTTCTTCTCTTGTTGTCTCTTCTCATCACATAACCAACATATTGACCACCTTCTTCTCTTGCTGTCTCTTCTCATCACATAACCAACATATTGACCACCTTCTTCTCTTGCTGTCTCTTCTCATCACACGACCAACTTATGACCATCTTCTTCTCTTGATTAAAGAATGATATTTTGGAAGCTTTATCATTTCTCTTATACCAGTGTTGAATGCATTGAAATCTGCGACTGGCACTCACGAATGCCACAGAATCAATCGTTTCAGGTTCATGTGGGCCTTAATCCATGCAGTTAATGGAGGGAAAAACATGCATGAGTTGTCAGTCGTGCGTTGTTTGAGGACTGGTGGGTTGTTGTAACTGTTCGGTGACTGGTGGGTTGTTGTAACTGTTCGGTGACTGGTGGGTTGTTGTAACTGTTCGGTGACTGGTGGGTTGTTGTAACTGTTCGGTAATTGGAGGGTTGTTGTAACTGTTCGGTGATTGGTTGGTTGTTGTAACTGTTCGGTAATTGAGGGTTGTTGTAACTGTTCGGTGACTGGTGGGTTGTTGTAACTGTTCGGTGACTGGTGGGTTGTTGTAACTGTTCGGTGGCTGGTGGGTTGTTGTAACTGTTCGGTGGCTGGAGGGTTGTTGTAACTGTTCGGTGACTGGTGGGTTGTTGTAACTGTTCGGTGACTGGTGGGTTGTTGTAACTGTTCGGTGACTGGTAGGTTGTTGTAACTGTTCGGTGATTGGAGGGTTGTTGTAACTGTTCGGTGACTGGAGGGTTGTTGTAACTGTTCGGTGATTGGAGGGTTGTTGTAACTGTTCGGTGACTGGAGGGTTGTTGTAACTGTTCGGTGACTGGTGGGTTGTTGTAACTGTTCAGTGACTGGTGGGTTGTTGTAACTGTTCGGTGACTGGTGGGTTGTTGTAACTGTTCGGTGGCTGGTGGGTTGTTGTAACTGTTCGGTGATTGGAGGGTTGTTGTAACTGTTCGGTGACTGGTGGGTTGTTGTAACTGTTCAGTGACTGGTGGGTTGTTGTAACTGTTTGGTGGCTGGAGGGTTGTTGTAACTGTTCGGTGACTGGTGGGTTGTTGTAACTGTTCGGTGACTGGTGGGTTGTTGTAACTGTTCGGTGACTGGAGGGTTGTTGTAACTGTTCGGTGGCTGGTGGGGCTTTCAGGAAATTGTGATATAAAGAGTTGAGAAGAATATCGCAATAATTCACACACTCTCCTATTGTGGAACATTTCCTCGCACTCTCTTACACTCACTCAGTCACTCACTTATATCTCACGCAATTTTTCATTACACTCACTCACCTCTCATGCAACATTTCCTCACACTCACTCATTCACTCGCTCACTCACTCACTCACCTCTCACGAAACATTTCCTCACACTCTCTTTTACACTCACTCACGCACTCACTTACCTCCCAGGCAACATTTCCTTACACTCACGCACTCACTCACTCACGCACTCACTCACTCACTCGCTCACTCACTCACTCACTCACTCACTCACTCACTCACTCACTCACTCACTCACTCACTCACTCACGCACTCACTTACCTCCCAGGCAACATTTCCTTACACTCACGCACTCACTCACGCACTCACTCACTCACTCACTCGCTCACTCACTCACTCACTCACTCACTCACTCACTCACTCACTCACTCACTTACCTCTCATTATACCTCTCGAAATATTTCCAGCTGTCACAATATACACCGGCTGTTCCCTTCTCATTTAATGGCAGCCAACAAAATGATGGTTCCACTTTCTGATTTGGAGAATGAGCTTTCGTTTTATTTTGGTCTCTTTTGAACATTCTCATTCTATCTTTTAAAACAATCTGTGGTTTTTTCGTAAAACTGGGAAAAAACTAAAGAATCATCATCATCATCATCATCATCATCATCATCATCATCATGTGCCATACGGGTTGGCTTAGCCGATCATTGTCCTTCCAATTCTCTATCTACAGTGCATCGTATACGTTCTCTTGTTGACTGTTTTCCATGCCATGACACCAAGCTATCTAGTATTTTGTCTCTTTGTCGTCCGCGATCTCTCTTTCCTTTTATTTTGCCAGTTGTAACCAAGTATTCCAAGTTTCCTCTTCTCATGATGGGCCCGAAAAGTGTCGATTGTTTCTTTCTGATGTTTTTTTTTTTTTTGGGGAGCTCCCTTTTTGTGTTGGCCTCTGAGAACTTCCTCGTTGATCAATTTAGCTGTCGAGGGAACTTTCAACATTCCTCTGAGAAATCCCATCTCTGTGGCATCTAATCGTCTTTTAATTTGATTGTTTACTGTCCATGATTCGCTTCCATAGGTCAGGACTGACTCTATATAGCATTTATGAACTCTTTCTCACTCTATTGATATACATTTGCTGCATAAGACGTTTTTCATTTTCTGAAATGCGTTTTTGACCTGAGCTATTTTGCTTTTTATTCCTCTGGTACATTTTCATCTGATGTTATTATTGAGATAGATTGTTAAGACAGGTTCCACATGACGCTGACTTTTTAAAAAAGAAATACCCATTAATAAAAATACGTTGCGCAATATCTTTCTCATTCTGTTGAATGCCACCTTTGTGTGAGCTATTCTATATCTTACCTATGTTGAACATCTACCATCTGAAGTTACAATCAGTCCCAGATATTTAAATTCCTTGGCCGGGTAAGTGTCGCTGTTACTTTATTTGTGCATTTGGGATATGTTTTTATTTCTTTGTTTTGACCATTGTTTTGTTTGTTTGTTGCGATAGTTATCTTTTTCTTTGTTCAGATAGTTGTATTTTTCTTAGTTGAGATAATTATATTTTTCTTTGTTGAGATAATTATCTTTTTCTTTGTTGAGATAATTATCTTTTTCTTTGTTGAAATAGTTATCTTATTCCCTGTTGAGAGAATTATATTTTTCTTTGTTGAGATAGTTATCTTATTCCCTGTTGAGATAATTATATTTTTCTTTGTTGAAATAGTTATCTTATTCCTGTTGAGATAGTTATCTTTTTCTTTGTTGAGATAGTTATCTTATTCCCTGTTTAGATATTTATCCTTTTCTTTGCTGATATCGTTGTCTTTTGTCTTTTTTGAGACAGTTATCTTATTCCCTGTTGAGATAGTTATCCTTTTCTTTGTTGAGATAGTTGTCTTTTGCTTTGTTGATATAGCTTTCTTATTCTTTGTTGAGATAGTTATCTTTTCTTTGTTGAGATAGTTATCTTATTCTCTGTTGAGATAGTTGTCCTTTTCTTTGTTGAGATAGTTATCTTTTCCTTTGTTGAGATAGTTATCTTATTCCCTGTTGAGATAGTTATCCTTTTTTGTTGAGATAGCTGTCTTTTGTCTTTTTTGAGAAGGTTATCTTATTCCCTGTTGAGATAGTTTTCATTTTCTTTGTTGAGATAGTTATCCTTTTCTTTGTTGAGATATTTGTCTGTTTTCTTTATTAATATAGTTATCTTATTCCCTGTTGAGATAGTTATCATTTTCTTTGTTGAGATAGTTAGCCTTTTCTTTGTTGAGATAGTTATCCTTTTCTTTGTTGAGAGTTGAGACAGTTATCTTATTCCCTGTTTAGCCAGTTATCATTTTCCTTGTTGAGATAGTTATCGTTTTCTTTGTTGAGATAGTTATCCTTTTCTTTGTTGAGATAGATTTCTTCTTTGTTGAGATAGTTATCTTTTCTTTTTGTTGCGATCGTTGCCTTTCTCTTATTTGCGACAACCATTACTTTATTAAGCGCTTTATAAAGAGTCACATATTACTTTACTTAACATGTTTAAATAATATACCGTGTGTATGTGTTTGGTATTTAATGACTCAAATGGCAAATATCGAATATGACAGCCTGACTCCTGATCTTTAAGATCTGATACAAATCCGTTAATAAAGATAAGCTAGCGGGTTTATGGTATATGGTTAGTCGAAGGCTCCGGTATCACTACAAACGATTTAAAATCCATAAATGCTAAACCACACGTGCCAGTGGAATCATCAGAATTAAAACTCATCTCATTGAAGGATTCAAACAAAGAAAGGCAGCTGCAGTCGCCTTCATAGTAGATAGAGCACACGCTAAAAGACAGACCAAGCGGCACCGAAAGTGAACGCAGCTGAACTGTCCGTCGTCATTTGATCATTAATCGTAAGCAATTAGAACATGGAAACACGATCCGGATTTTTAAAACAATAGCTCTCGGTGGGCACAGGGCACTAAACTCAGTAGCTCCGGCAGCAAACCGGACTTGGAATATGAGGAAACTCCAACAAGGAACACTTTTCAGACTGAGCCTCAATGGTTCCTGTCACCCATCCGCCATATTGACCGGAAGTCATATCTAGTGGGTTTAAATCTGACGAAGTCTGTGCTGAATTGTGTCTCCTGATATAAAAGTAAATTTGCTTGAATTGTCTCCCAAATGGATAACTTGTCTGGCCCCAAGGGGCCAGGGATAACGCGCGTTCGAATACCAGGAAAGTCTCAATTTTTTGGGGTGTTTTTTTTAATCGAGTCTGAAATTTTAAAAAAGGAACCAGTGGTGGGAGTGTTAAACACTCCAAGGTATGAAGACAGCTTTACAAGGGAGGAACACAACACAATACTGACGTTTCGGCCTGTGACCTTCTTCAGAGTACAAGGACAACGAAAACAAACAATGAAACACAATTATATATAACTACATGATCATAAGAAAGAGGAGATGGACAGAAGAGAAGGAAGTAGGATGTAGAAAAAAGAAGAAAGCTACATGAGGGGAGGTAGGATAGTAGTAGATGTATAAATAGAAAGGATAGGAGAATATATATATATATATATATATATATATATATATATATATATATATATATATATATATATATATATATAAAATAGTAACACTTAGCTTACATGACTTGTCTGTCAGCCGGGAACGAAATGAAAGAATGACCACATAGACAGGAATCCACGTGTCCCGGGAAAAAAAAACGTCAAACCCAAACACCTCGCAGTAACTGCACTGGACAATAGACCTTTATTCTCCGCTCCCACAATTCCCCCCGGCTGACTCCAGTATTGGGAAAATGCCGTAAAGGCAGTTTTTTTTTTTTTTAAACAGATAGTATCGTTTGACTACGTAACAAAAGAGTTCTTAAATGTTACGTAGAGCCAGTCTTAACATATGGATGCGAATGATGGACAATAGGACAACAGACAAGATAATCACTGGAGACTGTAGAAATGTGGTTTTACAGAAGAATGTTGAGAATACCATGGGCAGCTAATAAGAGTAATGAAGAAGTTCTGAGAGAGGTCAAAGCAAAAAGAGAGCTAATTTCCAATGTTAGGAAGAAACAATCATCATTTTTTGGCCATGTAATGAGAAGAGAACAACTTGAATATATTGTAACAACTGGAAAAATTGAGGGACGAAGAGATAGAGGGAAGCAAAGAGAAAAAAATAACAGACAGCTTAAGAGAATTGCTTGGCAGAAGGTCAACAACAGAAATGATAAATAGCTGCCGAGATCGAAAGTTGTGGAGAGACATGATCACCTACGCCACTAGCCTCGGTACTTGATGATGATGAGTCTTGTTTGAAAGGACAAGTACTTTGCCACATAGACCGGAGGATAAGAAGGTAAACGTGGCTGTTGTTTTATAACGGAATCCATGGCAACGGCCCTTTTTGTGGCTCAGGATGTAACGATTTCTTTCCCGTAAATCAGTGGTTCCCATAGTATGCGCCGTGGCTCCCAAAGGCGGCGCAAAACTATGGCAGTGGAGGGAACGTGCTGAGGAGGGAATCTGAGCTCCTATGGACATGTTCGGAGTGCAATGATGATGGCCCGCAAATAACTCAATAACTCAATTACCAGATATGTCCCAATGACAAATTTGTAGATCCAGCACTACTGGTCGTGATGATGGTGATGATGACATCCCAATGACAAATTTGTAGATCTAGCACTTCTAGTCATGATGATGGTGATGATGATATCCCAATGATAAATTTGTAGATCTAGTTATCCTGGTCGTGATGATGGTGATGATGATATCCCAATGACAAATTTGTAGATCTAGCTATCCTGGTCGTGATGATGGTGATGATGACATCCCAATGATAAATTTGTAGATCCAACACTACTGGTCGTGATGATGGTGATGATGACATCCCAATGACAAATTTGTAGATCTAGCACTTCTAATCATGATGATGGTGATGATGACATCCCAATGATAAATTTATAGATCTAGCTATCCTGGTCGTGATGATGGTGATGATGACATCCCAATGACAAATTTGTAGATCTAGCACTTCTAGTCATGATGATGGTGATGATGATATCCCAATGATAAATTTGTAGATCTAGTTATCCTGGTCGTGATGATGGTGATGATGACATCCCAATGATAAATTTGTAGATCTAGCACTTCTAGTCATGATGATGGTGATGATGATGACATCCCAATGGCAAATTTGTAGATCTAGCACTTCTAGTCATGATGATGGTGATGATGATATCCCAATGATAAATTTGTAGATCCAGCATTACTGGTCATGATGATGGTGATGATGAATCCCAATGATAAATTTGTAGATCCAGCACTACTGGTCATGATGATGGTGATGATGACATCCCAATGATAAATTTATAGATCCAGCACTACTGGTCATGATGATGGTGATGATGATATCCCAATGACAAATTTGTAGATCTAGCTATCCTGGTCGTGATGATGGTGATGATGACATCCCAATGATACATTTGTAGATCCAGCATTACTGGTCATGATGATGGTGATGATGACATCCCAATGATAAATTTGTAGATCCAGCATTACTGGTCATGATGATGGTGATGATGATATCCCAATGATAAATTTGTAGATCCAGCATTACTGGTCATGATGATGGTGATGATGACATCCCAATGACAAATTTGTAGATCTAGCACTTCTAGTCATGATGATGGTGATGATGATATCCCAATGACAAATTTGTAGATCCAGCACTGCTGGTCGTGATGATGGTGATGATGATATCTCAATGACAAATTTGTAGATCCAGCACTACTGGTCATGATGATGGTGATGATGATATCCCAATGACAAATTTGTAGATCCAGCTATCCTGGTCATGATGATGGTGATGATGATATCCCAATGACAAATTTGTAGATCCAGCACTACTGGTCATGATGATGGTGATGATGGTATCTCAATGACAAATTTGTAGATCCAGCACTACTGGTCATGATGATGGTGATGATGATATCCCAATGACAAATTTGTAGATCCAGCTATCCTGGTCATGATGATGGTGATGATGATATCCAATGATAAATTTGTAGATCCAGCACTACTGGTCATGATGATGGTGATGATGATATCCCAATGACAAATTTGTAGATCCAGCACTACTGGTCATGATGATGGTGATGATGATATCCCAATGACAAATTTGTAGATCCAGCTATCCTGGTCATGATAAAGTCTCCAATAAATAGCAGTACACCACCAAATAAAAACCAACAAAAAAGAAGAGAATATTACCATTTCTCTTAACAACAACTGCACATATATAACAATCATCATCATCAAGTACCGGGCCTGATGGCATAGGTGATCATTTATCTTCACAACCTTCGATCTCGGTAGCTATATATCATTTCTGTTGTTGACTTTCTGCCAAGTCATTCCCTTAACCTATCTGTTATTTTTTTCTTTTTGCGTCCCTCTATCTCTTCGTCCCTCAATTTTCCAGTTGTTACAATATATTCCAGTTGTTCTCTTCTCATTACATGGCCAAAAAATGATGATTGTTTCTTCCTAATATTGAAAATTAGCTCTCTTTTTGCTTTGACCTCTTTCATAACATCTTCATTACTCTTCTTAGCTGTCCATGGTACTCTCAACATTCTTCTGTAAAACCACATTTCTACAGTCTCCAGTGATTTTCTTGTCTGTTGTCCTATTGTCCATCATTCGCATCCATATGTTAAGACTGGCTCTACGTAACATTTAAGAACTCTTTTTCTTGTTTCTATTGTCAAAAATGGGTTTCATAGTATCTTCCTCATTTTTTGGAAAGCCACTTTTGTCTGAGCCATTCTGCACCTCTTTTGTACATCTTCCATCTGAGGTTAACAAAGTTCCCAAATATTTAAATTTATTTCATTCTATATAACAATACCTCCATCTAAATGCCAAAATGGAAATACCAGAGCGTCATAAATTATTATTGATCACATAGACAATTATGGACAAGGGACATCATTCAAGCTTATATTCTATGCCGCATGACTCGCATTAAAAAATTATATATTTTTGAGTCAAATATATTAAGGGGAAATAAGTGAATTAAACAAACAAATGGGGAGATAATCAACTAATTAAATGCATGGAGAATGATATTGAAATAATATTTATGAGGCCTGGGCTAAATATAGAGATGTAGTTTATGCTGATGTTATTATACAAACAGGATAGACTCAAGGGCATAGGGATGTTTTATTTGTTAAAAAAAGAGATGGGAAATAACTCAGGAGCAAGAACGATAATTTGAAAACGTTCTCATATTTTACTCATCTATGTGTGTGACCAGGTCGTTGGTGACGAGCCCATCCTGTCAGACGCGACAGACAATGGATTTGCCGCCCTTGAAGAACTTAAATATCGTGTTCTTCGTGCAAGTCTGTCTCGTTTTAAGTTCGCCTATTCTCAGGCTAAAAATTCACTGCCTGGTTACGAATACATGTCTTTTGTAAGCTGATTCTAGCCAATTTATTATGTTTAACTCACAGTTGCCTGTTTTCATCTGTTATTTGTTGTTGTTGTTGCGTTCGCCAGCTTTATATCTTTATCAAAGTCTCGATCATTGCTCACAGTTGTTTGTTTTAATCTTAAAGTGTGTATATCCGTGCTAGCCATGGTTCATATCTTGGTGTGTGTCTGTGCTAGGCATGGCTCATATCTTGGTGTATTTCCGTGCTAGCCATGGCTCATATCTTGGTGTATATCCGTGCTAGCCATGGCTCATATCTTGGTGTATTTCCGTGCTAGCCATGGCTCATATCTTGGTATGTGTCTGTGCTGGCCATGGTTCATATCTTGGTGTGTTTCCGTGAAGCCATGGCTCATATCTTAATGTGCTTCTGTGCCAGCCATGGCTCATATCTTAGCATGTGTGTGTGTGTGTGTGTGTGTGTGTGTGCTAGTCATATCTCATATCTTGGTGTGTGTCTGTGTTAATCATGTCTCATATCTTTGTGTGTGTCTGTGTTTAATCATATCTCATATCTTAGTGTATATCTGTGTTGGTCATGTGTCATATCTTTGTGCGTGCATGTCTATGTTAGTCATATCTCATATCACTGTGTGCACGTCTATGTTAGCCACATCTCATATCCTTGTGTGCATGTCTATGTTAGTCACATCTCATACCTTTGTGTGTGCATGTCTATGTTAGTCATGTCTCATATATTTGTGTGTATATCCATGCTAGTCACATCTCATATCTTAATGTGTGTCTGTCTATGTTAGTCACAACTCCTATCTTTGTGAGTGCATGTTTATGTTAGTCACATCTCATATCTTTGTGAGTGCATGTTTATGTTAGTCATGTCTCATATCTTTGTGTGTGCATGACTGTGTTTAGTCAATCTCATATCTTAGTGTGTGTATCTGTGTTAGTCATATCTCCTATTTTAGAGTGTGTCTGTGTTAGTCATATCTCATATCTTGGTGTGTGTCAGTGTTAGTCATGCCTCATATCGTTGTGTGCATGTCAGTGTTAGTCACATCTCATATCTTTGTGTGTGCATGTCTGTGTTAGTCACCTCTAGTGACTCGGACAGATGGTGCTCGTAAACCTGGGAGGGCCGGACATCTAAGGGCAGAATCCCCCTACAGAAAAAAGACAATCTGCTGCCTTGCAGGTTTTGTTTTTATCGAACAGCTTCTCTCGTGGCTAATTCTACCAATGTTTGACAACACACACGGCCACAGAATGAACAAGTCAGGCCCACTGGTCCACATGGTTTTCCATCCTTTTTCATGAGTCTTTTCTCTTCTAAGTTTTGCCTTAGCACAGTCTCAAATGAAGTTATACCATTCCTTATCCATGCTCTCCATGATGTGCGATAACTTTCCATATGTTCCCTGTTATTTTCACAGATGGAGAAGTCATTCAGAGATGATTTACATATATCTCTACATCGTAGTTTAGGTCTGCCGATTTGTCTGTTTCCTTGTGTTAGTTCACCATATAGTATTTGCCTGGGGATGCAACATATAACATATTACGTGAACATTTAATTCATTGAACAAGGTATTATATTTCACCATTACCAAGATGTTTCATTAACAAGGGCGTCTTGACGGTAGTGGCTTGTTAGCAGACCTCTGATCAATGGGTCTTTGCCAAGTGAAAGAAAAACAAATCATACATCTTGGATCTACTCTGGAAACAATGTGAATTCAAAACAAAGGAGGAAATTAAATAAATCGCCAATCATCCGTCAATCATAATACTATCATCATCATCATGTGCCATACCTGTTGGCGTAGGTGATCATGTCGGGGTAGAGTTCTGCCCTACCAAGGAGGAGTAAGACGTCTCTTTTCCTCCGCTAGTCTTCGGGACACCCTTGGACAAAGTGGAGCTCCCGTTTAGCCCCCCAATCAGGTTTATGTGAAGCCATTGGAGCAGGTGGTGGATGATGTTGTGGGAGCAGCCGACACGTAGTGCCGGTTATGTTCCCCACACCGCGATGGCAGGCAGTGGATCTCATGTATAGAGACAATGGCTGCGATCTCCGACTAGTACAGTCACTGCCAAGAAGGAAAGGAATGGCAAACTACCTTCTAGTATTGCCTGGAATAATCATGACAAATCATAACCTTATATTTACAGCTAACGACGTTAACAATACTATCAGTAATCAAGAAAAGACGCTGGGCATATGTTGGAGATGTGATGAGAAGAGATAATAGCCGAATAGCAAAGTACACCCTCAAGTGGGAAGCAACAGATATGAGAAAAAGTGGTCGACCCGGAGAAACATTCAGAAGAACATTGAGTAGTATATCCGGTATGAAATGATACCACTCCCTGAGCTCACCATCTCTGAGCAAATTAAAACCCCCAGCCCCCTCGAGTTTAGGGTGTCCCTCAAATCTACCTTTTTTAGATCGATTTGATATCGGACGGTGACCAGAAACCCTACGGGACCCCTTAAGTTTTTGGGTTACCCAAACTCGAGGGGGGCTGGGGGTTTTAATTTGCTTCAGAGATGGTGAGCTCAGGGGGGTAGTATCATTTTCATACCGGATATACTACTCAGGAAAAAACAGTTAGAGAGTGTAGCTCTATAGATAGCCATATAGATAGCCATATAGATATATGATATGGCGCCAGGCAAAAATCATTGTGCGTGGCTAGTGTGGGATCTACTACAACCTGTGGGAAGACGTGCAGGGGTTCGTACTGCTGGATTCATAATGATAGAATACGGAAAGGTGGTATGGCAACACCATGTATTGGCTGCGGCGTGGGCGTCTCAAACAAGCTTAGTCTCTGTGTAAGATGTGGGTACCATAACGCACACACCAGAGAAAGCAAGGCACGCACGAGAGCCTTTCACAAGGAGTTTACACGCCTAGCGCGGATCGAAATTTCCTATTAGAGACTTGAGGGCTAATGGCTATAGACATACAACATGCCTACTGTTAAGCAGTTGCGAATAGAAGCAAAGAGTTACGGGTTAGAAGGCTACTCAAAAATGCGGAAACCTGAATTGACACAATTAATCACAGAGGCCCGACAACAAGTCCAACGTGAGCGCATAGCTCGTGGAGTAAAAAGTGGAAACTTAACTAGACGATACCCTGCCATGTTTAGCCCTAACTATGATGATCCCCAGAGGCTGGAAAAACAGCGTCGTGACATTAACAGGCTCGAAGCTGAGATAACTGCTACATTGCGAGCTCGTAAATATGAGCAAGCTGTCAAGAAAAATCCAAAACTTCGACTGTCAGCTCTGAGAAAGTTGAGCGCAAGAATGAGCTTGCAAAGGAAAGCCAGTAAATTATTTCGCCCCCTTCATCGCAGCGGAGAGCCCCCGGCTCGCAAGATCGCAAGGGAGGGTGAGAGAATACTTTGGGAGCTCATTCCCAAGACGGGGAATCGCGAGGTAGACGGGTCATCACTGGAAATTATTCCGAGGTCTATCGAGGTTCGTTGAAATGATTCCACCCCTGTCGATCGTGTGATGGAGAGGGTAGCTGAACTGCAGACAGCTTTCTATCTCAGATATAGCTACACAATTCAGATCCGTCACATCGAGACTGGTAAAATCATAATTTTCCACCCAAATGAACTTGGCTGTCGACGTGGCAGTAACCTATTGACCACACAGGCCGCAGCTCGTCAGTGGTTAGAGGAACAGGAAGAAAAGCGTTTGGCGAATGAAAAGAAGCCCAATACAAAATGGATCTTTGTTCGTTGGGTACAAGTTGAGATCAAAGCCATTCTGACCAATGAACTGCTGGTAGGAAACGGACGATTACCAGACTGGCTGCGAAACAAGAAAGGGCTCGTTGCGCTGGACGGCTACAACGATAATTTCTGTTTCTTCCGGTGCCTAGCTGTTCATCGAGGATCCAGATCAGACCGTTGTACTGAGAAAGCGCACGAACTAGCCAGATCTTTCTTTGGGGCAAATGTTGACCTTACTAAAACACCAAAGCTAACGTTCGCAGACTTTAAATTGGCCGAGGAGCATTTTCGTCTGGGCATACGAGTTTACGAGCCCATTAAAGATCCGGTGGAGGATAGGCTCTTGAAGATGAATCTTATAAGACAACCGGCACACTATTCTGAAATAGGCATCGAACCAATAACGCTTTCTATCTACAACGAACATGCTTCGCTGATCACGGACATCAAGAAACTAACCAACACCTATGCTTGCGGACACTGTAATCAGCGGTGCACGCAGTCAACTAGCCTGCAGCGACACGTCACTCGTTGTCAAAAGGGGGAAACCGAAGTCATTTGTAAGGGTGAGAAAGTGATACGCCCCCAATCTGCCTATGAAAAAGCCTTCGATCCTAAGTCAAATGCCAGTCTCGCCTCGATACAGTGGATTGAGCACGAATCACAAGCCCGAGGGTTACACATTCACCATGCTCACTGTGGTCACGGTGGGAGCGGGAGATCGCAGGTGCTCCTGTAGACGGGTATGAGCCAATCACGAGGACAGTGTTTCAATTCCACGGTTGTTATTTCCACGGATGCCCTGTCCACTGTAAGCAGGACGAAACTAGAAAAATAATCAAAAAGACACGACAGGGAATAAAGGAGGAGGCCGTCTATGTTCGCAATATACTCAAAAAGACCCGTCAGCAAGAACGAAAAATCGTAAACGCTGGGTACAACTTGGTGGTCGTGTGGGAATGTCGAAAGCCTCCGCGTTTAAATATCCCAATGCCTGCAGAAAGAACTGTTACATATCAACATTTTATCTTTTATGACTTCGAAGCTTTACTCGACAAAACGAAGAGAAATAAACCCACCCTCGACCTCGCATACGAAAACGAACACACACCGATCTCAGTGTCGATAGGGGATACTCTAGACCGTCAACCAACACATATTTGTGACGCCGACCCAAAAGCTTTGACAAACAAATTCAGGCTAGAACTCCAGCGACGAGCCGCAATCTTAAGGGCTGAGGTCGAGACCCAGTTTCTACCAGACGACATCACTTTACTGTCTCAGAAGCAGCAAAATAAGATACGAGATTGGTGCTCGCAGGTCCCGGTATTAGGTTTCAACTCGGGCAAATACGATCTGAACCTCATCAAGCAATACTTTGTAGAAGAGCTCGCCGACACCTGTAAAAAAGTCTTTGTAGTCAGTAAAGGCACAAAAATAATGTTCCTAGTAACACCCGAGTTCAAATTCTTGGATATCATCAACTATTTAGGCCCTGGTGCCTCCTACGACAACTGGATCAAAGCCTACGGTGTCAGCAGACAAAGTCGTGGTTCCCATACGAATGGTTTGACAGTCCGGATAAACTTGCGTATCCAGGCCTTCCAGACTACCCTGCATGGTTCTCTCGGTTGAAAAATGCGTACCCCCTGTCTAAGACAGAATGGGGTGACTGTCAATGTATCTTCAGAGAGAAAGGAATGACAACTTTCGCAGATTGGCTACGTTACTACAACGACCTCGACGTAGGTCCTGGCATTGAAGCGGCTGAGAAGATGAGAACCTACTACGGCGAAAAAGGCATCGATATATTTAAAGACGCTGTTTCACTGCCAGGGGTGTCCCTACAGTATCTATTAAGGGGTACACCAGAAGGGTCCTTGTATGCTCCAGGTAAAAAGGCATACGCGTATTTGAAAGCTGCAGTAACTGGAGGTCCCTCGATAGTCTTCACCCGTTATCACGAAGCGGGGTCACACGAATCCGCTCGCATCAAAATCCTAAAGCAAAACGCTGTAAGCGGGCAGTTGGATATGACGCAAACGCCCTATATCTTTCTACAATGCTTCAGGACATGCCAGCTGGTAAAGAGAAGGTAATCGAGCTTAAAGAGCCTGAGGTTGATGCGCCCAGGGTACGTGATCTGGTCTTAAGCGGTCGATTGTTTGGGTTCGTCAGGTGCAAGCTTGCCGTACCGCGAACACTATGGAAGAAATTCGAGGAAATGCCACCGATATTTATAAACCGTGAAGTTCCAGAAGCTGCCGTGCCTCAAGAAATGAAGGATTATTTGAAGCAGACAGATCGAAAACGTTCTTCCACAAAGAAACTGCTGGGTGTCCTTGAGGCCGATGACATTCTGGTATACACACCGCTGCTAAAGTGGTACTTGCAGCATGGACTAGAGCTCCAAGCCGTTTATACAATAATTCACTATAAGCCAGAAAAATGCTTGGCTTGGTTCGTCAAGGAAGTCACTGAGGCACGCCGACTGGTGATGTCGACAAAGAGAAGGCACTCCTAGCCGAAATACACAAACTGATAGGAAACTCAAGCTACGGCAAACTGATTGAGGCACTGGAGCGGCACACCAACGTCAGCTACACAAAGGACGAGGAAACTGTGGACCGTGCACTACGTTCAGCCTGGTTCGATGATCTCACCGAAATAGGTGATGCCTACGAAATAAAAAGCCGCAAGCCTCGGATATGTATATACAGACCATTCCAAGTCGGAATCGCGGTGTATCAGTTGGCAAAACTTCGCATACTTGAATTCTATTACGACTTCCTGGATCGGTTCGTCGACCGTCAAGACTTTGAGCTCATTCAAATGGACACCGATTCACTATACTTCGCTCTGAGCACCACCACACTAGAGGCTGCAGTTCGCCAGAGCTCAAAGAAGAGTTTGCTAAGTGCAAAAAAGACTGGCTTTCTTGGGATACCTGGAGCGGCCGAACTCCGGGCCTGTTCAAGCTCGAATTCTCAGGCATCGAGCTATTGCTCTGTGCTCGAAATGTTATTTCGTCGATGGTAAGAAAAAGAGCAAACACTCGTGTAAGGGGATGTCGGCGAGGCTTAATAACCTGACATGGGAACGGTACAAGTTGGCTCTCTACGGTTTCAAAGACCGTGCTGTGAACCGCGGCTTTCGTATGCATAACGGGCAGATGACCACCTACCACCAAGAAAAGCTCGGGCTCAGTGCATACTACGACAAGCGACGGGTCTTGCCTGATGGGATCCACACGGAACCCATTGAGTACACCGCTGCCTAGTCAGTAGCGTATATATGCTTACCTTGGAACACTATAACATCCCCCACGCCGTCTCTCTCGAGATCCCTTTCACGTATACCCGTAAAAGTATAATCTTGGGGACTAGAGGCGAGAACTATACTCTGAATGACCACCCAAAAGCGCATGTTTGAGGTACCAATTTTAACGACGTCCCCCTGCGACAAGCCCATAAGGGCCTCGTTAGTCGGAGGTGGTGAACCGGGGCACTGTTGATGCTGAGCTTCTACTAGGACTAAAGGCATAGATGGATTATCATGACGCGCCATGGGTTCAAATGATTGAGAGTATTCGTCCTCCGGACGGGTAAAAGCCTCGCGCAGCGCCTCCGGACGGGTAAAAGCTTCGCGCAGCGCCTCCGGACGGGTAAAAGCCTCGCGCAGCGAAGGGTATATATCATATACATGCATGCCTCGAAATTCTATAACGTCCCCGAGACGAGCACTAGAACTTACTAAGTTATTATCAAGCACACCAGTTAATCTAATATCAGAAGCATTCCAGTCCTGTGGGTACTCTACAGTTTGAATCTCCACCCAAAATCGCTCCTCCCCATTACAAACTTTTACGATGTCCCCTGATTTCAATCGCTGAAGCTCTTCATCGGGTGGGGCCCAAAATGTGCCTGGGTGTCGACGATGCATTTCTTGGGCATCTATTAGGAACATTGTTTCTGATGACGCCGTTAGATTACATGAGTCTCCTTGGGTTCAATTGATTGCAAGAATCTTACCTGGAGGAAGCTCGGTCCCCTCAGGAACAATCATCAACTCTTCACGCACAAACCCACGCTGTGGACCATCTTCCAAATAGTATACCGCAGGCTGGCCATTCTGCCGCAATACATTTCGGATCGAATGCAGGGTCACAGACCACACGGGGTCAGTAGCACGTTTTCGACCACCCTCGAGCTCGCCAGGCTGGTACAAATACCGAACCATTGCATCAGACGGGATCAGCGGCTCCTCGAGCCCTACAGGGCGTCCTGGAACGACAGATGAGGGTTGCGCAGTCACTCTCTGAAGTTTAATGGCATCCACAGGCTTCTTACCTGTCAGCCGAGTCGGCTCATTGTTTAAAGCCGCAACAACCGCAGGGAGTCGAGCCACCCATTCTGCAGACCGCTCAGAAGACCCACGGGCAGCAAGCAATAGCTCCTGAGCATACTGGTGACCAAAAAGCCGCTCGGCCAGAGTCCGGTTAAAACGTTCTACTATACCTTGGTCTCTATGGAGGTCCAGACGCCCACGCCGTATTTCAGTCCCATGTTTTGCCATAAGTGATGATACCGAGCCCATGAATTCTCTTCCCGGGTCGACCTGAAGAAGCTTTGGAAAATCCATAGGGCTCCGTTTATAAATCCTCTCAAGGGCGTCTGCAACCTCTTGTGAATCTTTTGTAGCCAAGGGCTCTGCCTCTTTGTACCGGAGGCTATATCGACGAGGGTCAAGGCGTATTTGTACGTGCGTCGTTTCACACGATCATGCGGCAGATATAATAAATCCGCTTGATGAACTTCGTTTGGCGCAGTCACGTTAAAATGTGGCCGTGGTATTCGTCGAGGAGCAGGCAAATAGAGCTGCCATATGCCTTGTTTCGAGAGCCAGTCCCGAGCATCCTTTTTGCTAACTCGGGCTGCCGCAGCAAGCTTCGGGATGGCCGCCAGCCCACGCCAATAGCCTTGAGGACTGTAGTAGAATTGGTGACCAAAGAGAACCCAACAATAAGTACGAATTAGCTCTAGTCAATTTGGAGACATATAACGCTGTCCCCAACATTACAGAAAGTAATAATACTTTCGTCTACAGCCCAGACGCAGGGGTTACCTGGAAGACAATTTCATTACCAGAAGGAAGCTACGAACTCGCTCAAATCAACGATGAGATTCAATGCCAGCTGAAGGGCAGCGGTGATTGGAATTCTGAGACGCAGGCACATAACATAGTTGTAGGAGCAAACAGGGCGACATTACGTGCCAACATCGAGATTACGAACCCTAGCTACAGAGTTGACATGAGCAAATCTACCATTGCGTCGACTCTCGGATTCGAGCCGAGGGTGCTATCCACTACTGGATTCCACACAGGGGACAAACCAGTAGACATTTCAACACTTAGTAGCATACTTGTAAACTGCGATCTAGTCGGTGGTTCTTACCTGAATGGCACCAACCACCCCGTTCTGTACAGCTTCTACCCAGGCGTACAACCTGGATTTAAGATCATTGAGACTCCACACAATTTGGTTTATTTGCCGGTAAGCCAGCGTGGCAGTATTCAAAGAATACGCTTGTGGCTAACGGATCAGAATGGCTCTCAATTGAATCTCCGAGGGGAACGAATTACAGCTAGATTACATCTTCGGCAGATTTGAAGTAAAATTCTTACATTAAACATTTTGACTGTCATTATAGAAAATCTTCTAAGCTACCATGTTGAGAATTTCGCGGAACGTGGCAGAGGGAAACCGGCGGATGAAAAGACAGCGCTATGTAGAGCAGACGCTTGTTGACGAGAGCATCGAGTCGTACGTCTACAAGGAGTATCACCCACAAAACCCCGCCACAATAAACAACAATCAGGATATAGCAATCGAAGTAAACTTCCAAGACGTTTACACACACCCGTCTAAAAGTTTTCTCAATGTTGAAGGGAGGCTAGCATCCGGCACAGAAGTCGACTACACACCTACAACGCTTGCTTCGCTCGTAAATAACGCCGTTATGTACATGTTCTCGCGGCTAAGGTACCGGCTCAATGATCAAGATATTGAGAATGTTCTCAACCCTGGCCAAGCCACAACAATTAAGGGCCTGTTGACATATGGAGATGATTTTTCAAAGGCCGAGGGTCTTAACATGTGCTGGCAAAAAGATACCTCAGCGGCGGCTGAATCAGCTAATACTGGGTGGGAGGCCCGACGGCAGCTAGTAGTGGTCAAGCCGAATCCAAGCGGGACGTTTTCGTTCTGCGTCCCGTTAAGCCACCTGTTCGGTTTTTGCGAGGACTACCGCAAGGTGGTTTATGGTTGTAAACATTCGTTGATATTATCTCGTGAATCAGATACCAAAGGCATATTTCGCGATGCTGCGGCGCCTAGAGGGAAAGTCACGCTAACTAAGCTTGCCTGGGTAATACCGCACGTCATGCCATCTTTGGATGCCAAGACAGAATTAGTAGAGCAGATAGCCAAGAAAGTTAAAGTGCCGATATCTTTTCGAGCTCTTCAATGCGAAAGCTTTGCCGTGCCGGAAGCCAGTTCGTTTACCTGGACTCTCTCCATTACGTCGGGCACTGAAAAACCACGATGGCTTTTGGTGGCTTTCCAAACCAACCGCGATAGCCAGACCAGCAATCCGGCTTGCTTTGACCATGTAAATTTAACTGACATTCATGTGAGGTTAAATACCGATCAGTATCCTGACTCCGAGGAAAAAATGGACTTTGTACAGCGAAAGATTTCCAGGGCTTACAAGAGGTTATGTGACTTTAAGGCAGAATACTATGGTATTGAGGGAAGCGTGTCCTCAAACCAGGTGACTCCGCTCGAATTTGTAGAATTATACCCAATCCACGTCATCGATGTCCGCAGACAGTCGGAGCGGTTGAAAACGGCCGTCCAAACCGTACAGGTCAGGGCGACTTTTGCTTCCAATGTGCCAGCAGGAACCATGGCCTACGCAGTGCTCATTAGCGACCGGCTGCTGACGCTAGAGTCTGACGGCACGAAATTTAGCAAATTGTATTAAACAAAAATCTCCATCAATATACAGTATAGGAAAATGAAGTATACTCCTTTTGGGTTAACACTTACGCAGGGGCAGAAAGAAACATTGGCACAAGCCGCCCATGATGGGGTAGGCGTTACTATTCGGCTGACGGTTGAGCAGCTTCATGGCGACGATACCCTGGGGCTCACTAAGCGCCAAATAGCTCACCTTGAGAAGAAACGCGCCGCCAGTGCTGGGGCCGAGCTCGATATTTCCAAAACTCAGCTAGCGGCTCAAAAAACGGGTGGGTTTCTACCGTTTTTGCCCTTAATATTAGGCGGGCTCGCTGCAGCGGGGTCGCTAGCAGGAGGTAGTGCGGCTATCGCGAAAGCAGTCGACGATAAAAAAAGCGAGTGCTCGAGCCCAGGCTGAGGCCGAACGCCACAATCGTGAGGTTGAGAAACAGCTTGCTGGTGCGGGGTTGTTTCTGGCCCCATCGGCGAGCACGGGGCGCGGCATGTGCCCCAAATGCAAGGGTTCGGGGCTCTACTTGGCGCCCCAAAAAAAGTAGAACCCCTGAGCAATTTTGATATTGAAAAGGCCGGCCGTACCATCCCCCACTTTCGTGGCGTGTTTTCGCGAAACACCCTGCCTAACAAGATTTCTCAGAAAGAATGCGGCATAGTTAATCTCGACTCCAGCAGTGGTGGGGCACCCACTGGGTGGCGTATTACAAAGATGGCCGTACGATTTGTTATTTCGATAGTTTTGGGTTGGATCCCCCCAAGGAACTCGTGGAATATCTGTCCTCCGGACGGGTAAAAGCTTCGCGCAGCGAGGGTCTTCCTATACAGACACAGACGTTCCAACTGCAGAGACCCGAAGAGGTTATCTGCGGCCACCTATGTCTTCGAGTGTTGTGTGAACTCGCAGCTGGAAATGCTTTTAAAAATGTGATCTTACACATAGCTAAACAGAGAGTGTGATGCCTGTGGATAAGTTTTATATGGGACATAGCACCGGCTGTGGAGCGGCGGCGGCCTCGTGGGGCAGCCCAGTCGGCCTCGTACATAGGGCTGGCGATACAATGCTAGGTGACCTATCATTGGGGGGCTTCCAGCTGAAAGCCGTAGGGAGCCCTTTAGATTCTAGCGATGCGGCTACTAAAGAGTATGTTGACGCACGTGATGTCCTGCCTCTATCCGGAGGAAGTATGAGCGGTGCTCTCCATATGGGTGGCAACGAAATTGCGGGTCTTGCTGATCCACAAACAGATCAAAGCGCGGCAACCAAAAAATACGTTGACGCCCTCGTTATATCCACAATGGATATATTAAACGCTAAAGTCCTACAGCTGGATGGATCAAAAGCACCAACCCACGACATTAAGTGGGGTCATCACAAAATATCCGAGCTCGCCGACCCCGAAGCACCCCAAGACGCGGCCACTAAGGCATATGTTGAGGACACCATAAAAGATGAGCTCGTGAGAGCCTTGGGGCAACGCTACGATATATATGAGATTTCCTTGCAATGGACGTTATCTAGGACCTTATCGATCACCCCGATTGGAACCCTCAGCTTACACAGGATCCGCGTAACGAAGGCGACAGCAAAGCAATCCTTTCCATAAGAGCGCCTGGGGTCTATAAGATTCAGTTGGTAGGACTGCGCAATGGGAGTATCCGCGAGTCGATTGACCTCTCGCTGCATATAGGCCCTCCCCCTGCGTTAGTGTTACAACATACGATAACACCCTACAGCCATTTCAACACCTCGGGAGTGTGTGTGATATCACAACCCTCGTCTTTAGAATTATCGATATCGATATCATCTGTGCGACCACCCATCAGTAATAGTACAAAGTTCCTTAATATAAAGGCAACTCTCCTCATTGAAAAACTGCAGTAGTTCGGGTCAATTCAACAAATATATTAGTTTATAATATCGAATATGCCAGTATTACTACTATGCCAGTAGACAAGTTCTTGCAAGGTTCAAGCAATGAGCACAGACCTAAGGTCTGGGCCACTAGGAATTGCTTCGCCAACCTCGGAGATGTTCGAGGATTCGATGATCCGGGGGGCGCGGGGGTGATTTATGGGATGGAATTAGCCAAAGGAGGCCTTTATCGGCGGGCCGCCATAGAAAGTCATACAAGTGGTTTTGAACCCAATTGGGAGCTCAGGCTGGACCTAGCCATGCGCTATATAGATTTGCAAAGTCCGGCCGAGGGTGGTATTACAAAAGTGGTATGGCTAATGAACGCTGGCAGCATGTTTGTCGGCTATCGCCCGTCCGGCGCAGAGTCGACGACCCTCAATGGGCACGTTAATTCTTACTACCTGGGTCCGAAGGGAGTTAACGTTGCGAAGTTACAGGCTCAAACAACGGTTCCAAGAGACCTAGAAATCTTAAGAAAACCCCCAAAGGGGTCTGTGATATATCTAGAAATTGAGACGGGCAGTATGCTCCCCAGCGCCCCGATCGAGATTTTGCCTGGGGTGTCAATCAAGTGGAAACGCCCCGAAATGACGGGTTTGGTTATAAAAATTGGGGAGGGGAAGGCAGACCTCTCAACGAATGTTAGCGATTTGGAAGCAAACGCGGTGTTTGAAAAAATATCCCTTGAATTTATATTCAGTGGATTGTCGTTTTACTTTAAACGGCTACTTTTTAGCCTGTCCCCGGTAAGTGATCGCGTTATTGAGCACCTAATTAAACAGATAAAAAGTTCTGCATAAAGCTTTATATACCTGTTCTGCCTGTCTATGTATCCCACACTAGACGCGTCAGTTGATCGGCCTGTCGACCAGTCCTACCGCATTCAAGAGGTTGTCCGCCTGCGAAAATGTTTGGAGGACGAGAGAGATAAACGGACGTCCCTATACAAGAAATATCGGCGCGGTGCTAATAGTCTAGACGGTATTGATACGGCACTGTTTACAGTCACAGCTGGGATGGGCGTTGGCGGTATTGCGCTTCTTTCAACCGTTATCATGGCTCCTGTAGCTCTAGGACTAGAGATTGGGGCCCTAGCTTGTGGCACCTTCGGGGCAGTCAGTAAGCTGGTAGCTCGCCAGCTGAATCTGAAGGCTAAGAAGCACGATGAGATTCGTGTTCTGGCTGAAAGTAAGCTAGACACCATCGCCGGAATTGTATCCACAGCCCTAGAAGACGGCAATATTTCCGATGTGGAATTTAAACTAATTGTTGCCGAATTTGATAAGTGCCGGGCTATGAAGGAAAAGATTCGGTCTAAAACCCGAGAGCTGGATGACGCATCAAAAAAAGAATGGATGGAGAGAGGGAAAGAGGAAGTAATTGCAGAATTCGTCAAATATCGTGGCGGTGCGCCGCAAAAATAACTTGTGCATGTGGTGACGCCTCTGAATGTCTTCCTGCCCCGTATACACCTTCGCTGCGCGAGGCCCGTCTGGAGGACGCACCTAAAGTACCAAGCGCTCCATCACAGTAAATAAATCTGTGCCCTACAATTTCGCTGCGCGAGGCTTTTACCCGTCCGGAGGACAATTAAAGCCGAGAAAGATAGAATAAATTTCGCTGCGCGAGGCTTTTACCCGTCCGGAGGACAATTACTTCAGCTGAAATATAGTTTCTATGGATAAACCATATACTATGGATAAACCATATACTATGGATAGAATCCCAACACTCAAGGAAGTTAAAAGCGGTAAAAGAATACGGACTCTTCTCCGCAGGGGATATGATGTACTAGAACTCAGAAATCCCGACGGTTCAGCTGTTGTGTGCAGACGACCAGCACCCTCTAACCGCCCACCTGAGTATCGAGTATTGGAGGTGGAGCCTTCCTGATTGTTTTCTGTACCCGCCGGGAGTTCCCGAAATTATTTGTCTTGTGTTACCGATGGCGGGGTTCCCTCTGACGATCGTGTGATTCCCACGGGAATTTTCATTTGTAATTGGGGGAACTTCCCCACAGCGCCCCCTCTCGAGTGGCGATGTGCATAGTTTATTAATTATTTCACTTGAGTGTTTGCTGCGCGAGGCTTTTACCCGTCCGGAGGACGGGAAATCCCCTCTTCACGTTCCGTGGCTAAGTGGGGACAGCCCATTCTAAAAATAAAAACCCGTCACGGGACTGATTTTTCGGTCACAGGTCCGATAAAAAGCCGATGAGCTGTGTGACCAAAAAAGTTGGCCTATGACAGCTTTTCTTGTCCTGTGACCGCTTTTCTTGTCCCGTGACAGGTTTTTATTTTTAGAATGGGCTTCATGGATACAACTGAAAACGACGATTAACTATCGCTGCGCGAGGCTTTTACCCGTCCGGAGGACAAGTAATATCGGGAGTTCCCGAAATTATATGTCGCTCTTTAGCATTTCAAAGGTCCTCAAATTCGTTTATTTTTATCTCCTTCATATAGCATGTTAGCTAATTGTACTTTCTCCTCAGTCAGAATCTCTTTGATCATACCTAACCAGTCAGGCTGCTCATCACAAGGGTGGAGGACGCAAAACAGATCACCAACCTCACTATCTAAAAAGATTAAGCTCTGTATAATTTCGACTCTTTTATCAATATCTCCGTTCATAAACTCTATATATGTCCTATACTTCTCCATCGTAGGAAACCCGTTAACAAAAACCCCATAATCCTTAAGATGCTTAAGTTTCATCTTCAAAAGCTGTTTAGCAACTTCTCTAATGAGAATTTCGCGCATGAATGGTATTTCCTTGAAAGTTAAAGGCATTTCACTGATATTGTACACACTCCCCCTCCCTCTAATTAGGAACTCGTGGCATCAACATATATATGGTGGAGGGGTGGGGCGGGCGGTGGAACTACGGAATGGGCTTCCCCACCAACGTTCCGTCATATAGGTGGAGGTCCGCCGGATTATTCTTGTTTAATAGTACAAAAGATCCCAAGGATGAGGTGCTAGCTGTGGACCTCTATAATATGAAGTCTCAATCCAATCTTCATCCTCTGAATCGGTGTCCAGCCCCCTATCATATCTAGACATCCTCCTACAATATTTAGCTAGCACGCTCGGTTTAATACATGAATCTACAGAATAAAGCTTCCTCCACTCATTTGTATTTGTGCAAATCGCAAAATATTCTCCCAACACATCATCGAAGCGGAGTTTATGTTCACGTCTCAAAATCTCATATTGCAAAAGTCGTGGGAGCTCATCCAATGGTAACCCCCTTCCCAACAATCGAGTGCGCATGATTCTAAATATTGACAAATCTTGAAGAGAGGTATCAAGAGGCTCCATGGGAATCAATAGGCCTCTATAACATCGGCAAAGTCGATAGTTGGTTATGACCCCAACACCACAAAGAGTGCACGTCCGTGTTACAGCCCCTCTTCGCAACTGCTTAACAGTAGGCATGTTGTATGTCTATAGCCATTAGCCCTCAAGTCTCTAATAGGAAATTTCGATCCGCGCTAGGCGTGTAAACTCCTTGTGAAAGGCTCTCGTGCGTGCCTTGCTTTCTCTGGTGTGTGCGTTATGGTACCCACATCTTACACAGAGACTAAGCTTGTTTGAGACGCCCACGCCGCAGCCAATACATGGTGTTGTCATACCACCTTTCCGTATTCTATCATTATGAATCCAGCAGTACGAACCCCTGCACGTCTTCCCACAGGTTGTAGTAGATCCCCACACTAGCCACGCACAATGATTTTTGCCTGGCGCCATATCATATATCTATATGGCTATCTATATGGCTATCTATAGAGCTACACTCTCTAACTGTTTTTTCCTGAGTAGTATATCCGGTATGAAAATGATACTACCCCCCTGAGCTCACCATCTCTGAAGCAAATTAAAACCCCCCAGCCCCCCTCGAGTTTGGGTAACCCAAAAACTTAAGGGGTCCCGGTAGGGTTTCTGGTCACCGTCCGATATCAAATCGATCTAAAAAAGGTAGATTTGAGGGACACCCTAAACTCGAGGGGGCTGGGGGTTTTAATTTGCTTCAGAGATGGTGAGCTCAGGGAGGTGGTATCATTTTCATACCGGATATACTACTACATTGATCAGGGAGGCAAAGGCAGCAGGAATCGGCTCCCTCAATGAGATTGAGTTGTTTGCACAGAACAGAGACAAATGGTGAGATTTGATAAAAGATCTTTGCAAGGATTGAGACTGCTAGAAATAAAGTTTCGAAACAGGGAAAGGGTATCTGAGTCTATGACCTATGGGCCGACCACGGTTTGAAATGTCGATATCATAGTATACCAAGAAGACCAAAGACATATAACAAGAATATGGTTTGATGACAATTTACACACATCAAATTGAGAGTAACGGACTCTGTAGTTCCGAAGTAATCGAAAAATAATTAACACGTTGGCGTGGAATACTTGTATTAACCTGTGCACAAGCAAGCCACATACTTGCTTTACCCTGGGCATTAACAAGACACATACTTGCTTTACCCTGGACATTAACAAGAAACATACTCACCTTACCCTGGACATTAACAAGACACATACTTGCTTTACCCTGGACATTAACAAGACACATACTCACCTTACCCTGGACATTAACAAGACACATACTAGCTTTACCCTGGACATTAACAAGACACATGCTTACCTTACTCTGGACATTAACAAGACATATGCTTACCTTACCCTGGGCACTAACAAGATACATACTTAGCTTTACCCTGGACATTAACAAGACACGTACTTGCTTTACCCTGGACATTAACAAGACACATACTTACCTTACCCTGGGCATTAACAAGACACATACTTGCTTTATCCTGGGCATTAACAAGACACATGCTTACCTTACCCTGGGCATTAACAAGACACATGCTTGCCTTACCCTGGGCATTAACAAGACACCTGCTTGCCTTACCCTGGGCATTAACAAGACACATGCTTGCCTTACCCTGGGCACTAACAAGACACCTACTTGCCTTACCCTGGGCATTAACAAGACACATACTAGCTTTACCTTGGACATTAACAAGACACATGCTTACCTTACCCTGGGCACTAACAAGACACATACTTACCTTACCCTGGACATTAACAAGACACATGCTTACCTTACCCTGAACATTAACAAGACACATGCTTACCTTACCCTGGACATTAACAAGACACATGCTTACCTTACCCTGGACATTAACAAGACACATGCTTACCTTACCCTGAACATTAACAAGACACATGCTTACCTTACCCTGAACATTAACAAGACACATGCTTACCTTACCCTGAACATTAACAAGACACATGCTTACCTTACCCTGAACATTAACAAGACACATGCTTACCTTACCCTGGACATTAACAAGACACATGCTTACCTTACCCTGGACATTAACAAGACACATGCTTACCTTACCCTGGACATTAACAAGACACATGCTTACCTTACCCTGGGCACTAACAAGACACATGCTTACCTTACCCTGGGCATTAACAAGACACATACTAGCTTTACCCTGCACATTAACAAGACACATACTAGCTTTACCCTGGACATTAACAAGACACATACTAGCTTTACCCTGGACACTAACAAGATACATACTAGCTTTACCCTGGACACTAACAACCCACATTCTTGTCCTACCCCCGGCACTAACAACCAATGATACGCCACTGCTCCATTCCCACAGAAATCCCCCGGTAGTTGCTAAGAAATAGAACACATTTTATCAAAAAACAATTTTCTTTATTTAGACTGAAAAACGATAAAAACCCGACCTCTGTGTTGCAGTGTAACCAGCACCCAACTACTACAGAAACAAATTATTTGCTCTTACACGTCTCAAAACTCTCATGCAACAGCCCAGATGAAGTCAACGGACACTTCTTCCGCCCATCCCAGAGCATGCCAAATAGTTACGCCTTTGCAGATTATGACATCTTAATTGACAGATTGTAACGTAACCCGATTGGTTTGCCTCCCTAAGTGTGGGTTTACGTGCAGTGCAGTGGCTCTTTGGTCGAGATTGCATGTACTTAAACACACACACGATTCTAAAATCCCTCATTGTCAGCTGAAATCTCCAGGAAGACTCGGAACGAATGGATATAGCGATACACAATCGGTACAGATATCTTCCTGAACGTTGTGACCGTTCAACTGCAGCTATTTTTTATCTACTGAGGTAATACAGGTTGTCTCCCTCGCTACCGAACGAGACATTTCTTCAATAATTCTGTAATAAATGAATATATTCTTATTCTTTCCTTCCTCATTTACCTTTCAGAGTCGAGGGGAGATATAATTAATAGTATTTTGCGCTTCTATTGGCCTCTCTTGTTGTTATGTTTAATAGTGTTTTTAATATTCTGTCAGTCCATCTTTTTCGTGCTCGGCCCTTGGGTCTGGTGTTTTCACAAGGTTTTTTGAAGGCTTATTGTGTTGTGTTTTGATCTTTCTGTCTTGTTTTCTTGTTTTGATCTATCACGAACAATCAACATTTTTTCGGGCACATCATGAGAAGAGGAAAGTTGGAATACTTGGTTACAACTGGCAAAATAAAGGGAAAGAGAGATCGCGGACGACAAAGAGAGAAAATACTAGATAGTTTGGTGTCACGTCATGGAAAACAGCGACTAATTTGATACGATATATGATGTCATCAATGATGGCCTAACATCATCAAGTGCTACGACGATCACCATTTTCGGGAGGACGTAAACTCCCATGGTATATGGTGGATAGGCGGCAGGAACCATTGAAGGCTATGTCTGAAAAGTGCTCCTTCTTGCAGTTCATCATATTCTAAGTCCGGCTTGTTGCAGGAGCTACTGAGTTAAGTGCTCTGTGCACACCGTGAGCTGTGTGTCTCATCCGTTTTGATCCTGCTTCGATATCCCGCTTGTTTACGATGAATGATGATATCGTATGACGGGGAACAGATGGGTGTGTTCACTTTCTGCGCGGTTTCGCCTTATGTCTTTTGGCGTTAACTGAGACTGCTACGATGGGGACTACAGTTACCTTTCTTTGTTTGGGAGATGAGTTAGTAATTCGGATGATTCCACTGGAACGGGCGGTTGAGCAATTATGGATTTTAATTCGTTTGCTGTGATACCGAGGCCTTCCATAACCAATAACCAATATATGGTGGATAGAAGATTGTGGAAGGACATGATCGCCTACGCCAACCGGTATGGCACATGATGACGACGATGTCTTATCACGTGGCCAAACCATTTTATATGTTATTTCTTTATGTACTTACCCTGTAGCGGGAATTATTCCTAGTTTTTTTCTCAATTCTTCATTTCTGATCGTATCTCTCAGGCTGTTTCCAGTCATTCGTCTAACACATTTCATCTCGACAGTGGTTAAGTTTTTTATTGTTTTTGCATCTAAGGTCCAGGACTGGCATTTGCAGCACAACGTTGGAATGAAGATTGTTTTGTAGAGTGCCCGTTTTGCTTCTAGAGTTATTTCCTTGTCGGACAATAGTGGTCATAGTTGCCCAATGATTTGACAAGTTTTGTTGCATCTTAAGTCTTCTTTACAACCATTTTACCCAATACAAGCCAGCCAAGAACAGTAGTGTCTAGATGAATAATACAAATTTACGTTACAATTTCTCGTAATTTCACAAATAGTTTCACTGCACAGCGACTTCATAAACACCCCGTAGAATGCAATGTTATCACTTGTAGATGTTATCGCTACACCTGTATAATTGCCACTGCGAGCATGAACGATGCTTAATGATGATGGTTATGGTTATTCGTAGCCCCGGTATCACTGCAGACGAATGGAAATCTAGAATTGCTCAACCACCCAACCCAGTGGAATCATCTGAATTAACATCTCATCGAATATCCAAACAAAGAAAGGCAGCTGCAGTCCCCATCGTAGCAAACACAGCACACGTTATAAGACAAAATGCGTATTTATAGCATCGACAGTGAACGCATCTGAAATGTCCTTCGTCATACGATATCATCATTAATCGTAAGCAATCTGAATATAGAAACAGCATCCAGAAGCAACGCACAGCTCACGGTGTGCACAGAGCATTAAACTCAGTAGCTCCACCAGCAAGCCGGACTTGGAATATGAGGAAGCTCCAACAAGGTATACTTTTCAGACAAACACCTCAACGGTTCCCTGTCGCCTATCCGCCATATTGACCGGAAGTCAATGACGATGTTCATGATATTGTTAATAATGATGAATGTAGTGGATCGGTGGATCAATGGTTAGACAACAGCTCTACTGCGGACAAACGATCGTGGGTTATGTCCCTTGACATTCTGGCTTTAAATTACTCATAGTCTTGCTAGAAAAAGTTTTATCGAAACGTTGGTTACCATGAGTTGACTACTGTCTTTTTGAGAACCATCAACGCTAATGTCTACTCGTAAAGGAGAATTTTAAAAAAATGAGAATTGAAATCCCTCTCCCCAAAAGAAAATGTGTTAAAGTTTTAAAAAAAAATGTGCACTGGCATTATATTTCCTACACTCCCCGCTTGTAGCGTGGTGGTTTTCTTCTTGTTATTTCTTCATTAATGTCATCCTCGACTAGAACAACCCGGAATTATTTTTTTCTTACATTAGCGTCCCAAATAACATTCATTTTTGTCACGTTCTGTGTTCTTTCTCAACATCTCATTTCCGCTGAGATGATTTTTCTTTATTTTCGTTATTTGGCTGGTAATGTTCAATGTCGGTGATGGTAGTAGAGTGATAGGAGGAGCACTGTCGGTGATGGTTGTAGAGTGATGGGAGGAGCACTGTCGGTGATGGTTGTAGAGTGATAGGAGGAGCACTGTCGGTGATGGTAGTAGAGTGATAGGAGGAGCACTGTCGGTGATGGTTGTAGAGTGATGGGAGGAGCACTGTCGGTGATGGTTGTAGAGTGATGGGAGGAGCACTGTCGGTGATGGTAGTAGAGTGATGGGAGGAGCACTGTCGGTGATGGTTGTAGAGTGATGGAAGGAGCACTGTCGGTGATGGTTGTAGAGTGATGGGAGGAGCACTGTCGGTGATGGTTGTAGAGTGATGGGAGGAGCACTGTCGGTGATGGTTGTAGAGTGATGGGAGGAGCACTGTCGGTGATGGTTGTAGAGTGATGGGAGGAGCACTGTCGGTGATGGTTGTAGAGTGCTGGGAGGAGCACTGTCGGTGATGGTAGTAGAATGCTAGGAAGAGCACTGTCGGTGATGGTAGTAGAGTGCTGGGAGGAGCACTGTCGGTGATGGTAGTAGAGTGCTGGGAGGAGCACTGTCGGTGATGGTAGTAGAGTGATGGGAGGAGCACTGTCGGTGATGATAGCAGTGTATTGGGAGAAGCACAGTAGATATTCTATGGCGAGACTTATTCCTAGCATTTTCATAATTCTTCATTTCTGATTTCATCTCTCAGGCTGTTTCCTGTCATTCATATAACACATTTCATCTCTCAGGCTGTTTTCTGTCATTCCTATAACACATTTCATCTCTCAGGCTGTTTCATGTCATTCATATAACACATTTCATCTCTCAGGCTGTTTTCTGTCATTCCTATAACACATTTCATCTCTCAGGCTGTTTCCTGTCATTCCTATAACAAATTTTATCTCTCAGGCTGTTTTCTGTCATTCCTATAACACATTTCATCACTCAGGCTGTTTCCTGTCATTCCTTTAACAAATTTTATCTCTCAGGCTGTTTCCTGTCATTCCTATAACACATTTCATCTCTCAGGCTGTTTTCTATCATTCCTACAACACATTTCATCTCTCAGTCTGTTTTCTGTCATTCCTATAACAAATTTTATCTCTCAGGCTGTTTTCTGTCATTCCTATAACACATTTCATCTCAGTCTGTTTCCTGTCATTCCATTCCTATAACAAATTTCATCTCTCAGACAGTTTCCTGTCATTCCTATAACACATTTCATCTCAGTAGTGGTCATTTCTTATACTGTTCTTCTCCAGGGTCCAGATCAGGCATTGGTAGCACAACGTTAGGATGAAGATTGTATTTTAGAGTGTTTATTGTACCTCTATATAGTGTTATTTCCTTATTTGACTGCAATGGGCGACATCTGTCCGATGATTTGGCAAGCTTTGTTGTATCTGAATCGAGTACAAAACAGTATTTTCTCGATGTAAATACTCATTTATTTTCTCATTCTAGTTACTTCCCATATACAGAGTACTTGAACGAGAATTCTAATCTCAAACTCAGTGTCCTGGTCACGCCAAGGTCCTGTCCAATGAGAGTGCTCAGAATATAAACAAAGTCGCGCTGACTGTTTTCATTGGCTGGACGATACTGAAGTACGTTTGTTTTGTGGCAGAAGAAGAATAATTCACTTTCTTGTTTTCCTTTTAGCTTTTCTTTTAGTGTGTGTGTGTGGGGGGAGAAGATTCAGCACCCACCCACCCACCTATCCATCAAGTCTAATCTAGTCTAGTCTAGTATTGTCTTGTCTTGTCTTGCCTTCCCTAGCCTTATCTTATCTTATCTTATCTTATCTTATATTATCTTATCTTATCTTATCTGTCAATTTCAATCTGTACGTCCATGTATGTTATTCTCCATTTGCCTGTCTAGTGTATGTCCGCCTGTCAGTCTAGTGTCGGTCTGCCTGCCTGTCTAGTGTATGTCCACCTGTCAGTCTAGTGTCGGTCGGCCTGTCTGTCTAGTGTATGTCCGCCTGTCAGTCTAGTGTCGGTCGGCCTGCCTGTCTAGTGTATGTCCGTCTGTCAGTCTAGTGTATGTCCGCCTGCCTGTCTAGTGTATGTCCTCCTGCCTGTCTAGTGTATGTCCTCCTGCCTGTCTAGTGTATGTCCGCCTGTCAGTCTAGTGTATGTCCGCCTGTCAGTCTAGTGTCGGTCTGCCTGCCTGTCTAGTGTATGTCCGCCTGTCAGTCTAGTGTCGGTCTGCCTGCCTGTCTAGTGTATGTCCGCCTGTCAGTCTAGTGTATGTCCGCCTGTCAGTCTAGTGTCGGTCTGCCTGCCTGTCTAGTGTATGTCCGCCTGTCAGTCTAGTGTATGTCCGCCTGTCAGTCTAGTGTCGGTCTGCCTGCCTGTCTAGTGGATGTCCGCCTGTCAGTCTAGTGTATGTCCGCCTGTCAGTCTAGTGTATGTCCGCCTGTCAGTCTAGTGTCGGTCTGCCTGCCTGTCTAGTGTATGTCCGCCTGTCAGTCTAGTGTATGTCCGCCTGTCAGTCTAGTGTCGGTCTGCCAGCCTGTCTAGTGTATGTCCGCCTGTTAGTCTAGTGTCGGTCTGCCAGCCTGTCTAGTGTATGTCCGCCTGTCAGCCTAGTGTCGGTCGGCCTGCCTGTCTAGTGTATGTCCGCCTGTCAGTCTAGTGTCGGTCGGCCTGCCTGTCTAGTGTATGTCCGCCTGTCAGTCTTGTATCGGTCTGCCTGCCTGTCTAGTGTCTGTCTGCCAGTCAAATATCTGTCTGTCAAGTGTCTGTCTAGTGGTTGTCTGACTGTCAAGTTTCTGCCTGTCTGTCTAGTGTCTGTCTTGCTATCAGTCTAGTGTGTGTCTGCCTGCCAAGTATATGTCCGTCAAATATCTGTATGTCAATCGTCTATATGCGTGTGTCTGTCCATCTATCCATCTATTTATCCATCTATTATCCATCTATCTATCCAATATCTATATTTACCTACCTACCTACCTATCAGCCTATCTACCTACCTACCTACTGTCTGTCTGTCTTCAACAATGTACCTTCAGTCTGTACATTTAGTAGCTTATGTTTATTGATAGTCTTATGAATTGTGTTTATCTGTTTCGGCTTTCTCTTGCACACAGGCCAACTATTTCTTGATTCTTTGTACATTCATCCAATTATGAAAGTCTTTTAAATTGAACAACATAACACCAATTATCAGAGACAGACTTATGTCTAATGTAAAGATATATATATATATATATATATATATATATATATATATATATATATATATTTATATATATATATATATATATATATATATATATATAAAGAAAGAAAAATTCTAGATTATTAGAGAATAGTAGAGATAGGAGAGAAAAGCTCTAAATTTGTCAACGGGAGCAAGGAAATAAAGAATGCTGTTCGACTCTAACACATCAGTGTGATGCGAAGCTGGCCTTTTGGTGAAACAAGAAACAACCTCATCTCATTAATCATTAGCAACAGCTATGGATCTTTCTTGCTTTCTCTAGATTGTGACCGATTTTATTTCATAAAAAAATGTGTTTCATCAACGTGCTGATCTTAATAATCTAATGGGCTTTGATATTGGAGAGAACCGGCATGGGACTGTCGACAGGGCTCGAGTTCCGGAGCAATGTTGGGGTGATCCCTGTCTTCTCAATTTTCCACTTTTCGTCGTGTCTCTCACTGACTCCCATCACGCGGCTGACGCATTTCATTGTGATGATATTTACCTGATTAACAGCTGTAGACATAGCTTGCCGCCACTGATACGCTGGGAACCTCGGTAGCCTAGTTGTGAATTCTTCCCGACTGGACAACCGACGTTCGGACAACCCGTGATTGATTTCCGCTGGAAGTAGTGTGAGTTGTACTCGTAGTTGGAAAAAAAATACCCTCGCGGTTGACCCAGCCGCTGGTAGAAATGGGTACCAGGGTAGTAAATCATTTCAGGGGAAGAGGTATGTTTACAGCACTCGGAAATTAATGACAAATAATCAACAGAAAATAAAGAAAGAACAATATATGGTCCGAAGCAGGATCGAACCCGTACTCCTTGGCACAGCGCCTTGCCACGAGAAACCAAACGCTAGGGAACTGGGAAGGTGAGGAATTCCGCCTCGAATCGTGAGTTTCGATGCTTGAAGCGACACTATCCAGAAGTCTCCGAAAACTTCAGGATAACCGGCCGAGGAGATATGGGTGAAAACTCGCGTGCTAAGACGCCGATTCAAGTCTCGTACTTCATCTTTTACCTTTACGTCAGCTGATTTAACGATGTGCGTGTTTTGCAACATATCAAACGTATATTCTTCTATTATTATACATTTTAGTTAATCTGAAAAATCAGCATATTAAAATGTAAAAACGTTTGTTGTTAAAAATTGAATATTGCGTCCCCTGACGCAAACCACTGCTGCCTAGCAGCTATCATCGGGAGAAGAAAAGGCTATGGGAGAACACTTAGCGACGGGGATAATCCGACGACTAGCTGTGTTTTATATGTTCGGAATTGGAGTCGAAAGCGATGTCCTAACATCATTAAGCGCTATACATTTTAAAAATATGATGATCATCATTTTCAAGAGAACGTGAACTTCCGGTCAATATGGTGGATAGGCGGCAGGAACCATTGAAGGCTATGTTTGAAAAGTGTTCCCTGTAACAGTTTCCTCATATTCCAAGTCCGGCTTGTTGCAGGAGCTACTGAGTTAAGTGCTCTGTGCACACCGTGAGCTGTGTGTTTCATAGGGTTTGATCGTGTTTCGATATTCCAATCATTTACGATGAACTATAATATCGTATGATAGGGAACAATTGGCTGTGTTCACTTTCTGTGCGGTTTCGCCTTATGTCATTTGGCGTGTGCTGAGACTGCTATGATGGGGGGGGGCCTACAGCTGCCTTTCTTTGTCTGGGAGATGAGTTAACAATTCGAATGACTCCACTGGCACAGGCGGTTGAGCAATTATAATTCGTTTGCAGTGATACCCGAGCCTTCCATAACCATAACCCAGACAGAAACCACGGGCAGGGTGGACCCAACAGCCCAGGCAGACATCCACCCTACAAGAAGGGAAACTCCTACGTCAAGCCAAGATCCGAATTGTCGAAGGCAGAGTGTGTCAGCCACGGAGCCGGTTTAGAGGAAAAATCAGGACACACACGCGTATAAGAATACCGACCCATGCGATCAGATTATCCTATTTCAAGCTGCAAGATATTGCTCCTATCCCTCCATCATGACACAGGTCAAAGAGTCGTATACATAAAAGGACTTCGGCAATATAGTTGCAGTTAGTCGAAGGCCCCGGTATCACTGCAAACGAATTTACTCCTCTTTAGTTATGTAAAATAAACATGAAATGCTATTAAGGAGCTAAATCTATAGAGAGATAGAGAGACGATACAAACTACAACGTTTCCTTAATAGCCTTCATTAAAGCTACCACTATTATTACAAACACAAACACGAAATGCAAGTACTTATCCCAAAATGGCGATGGACTCATGGAATCAGAATGACCGGAAGAGGAAGTGCGGCCATCTCGTTAGTTAGTCTGTTTTATGTGAAATGATACAGTGACCTCCACGCCATGTGAAAAGTGAAAAGTAAAATCTCGATCAGCTGTGGGTCGTGGACCTCGCCATCACTACCGCAGATTGTTAAAGAAAATAGGCCGAGCTCATGGAGCATCTATTTAGAAAATAAAATCGGTCACAACCTAGTGAAAGCAAGAAAGATCGATAACTGTAGATGATTTTGATGATGATTAATGAGGTGGGATTGTTTCTTATGGCTCCAAACTGCAAGCTTTTGCATCGCATTGATGTGTCAGTCTCTAATGGTTTCCTTGATCGTTTAGTTTCGTTGAGAAATCTTTGAGTTCACAACTTCTAACTTTCTTTGTCTAGTCCTCCGTTTTGTCTCTATATTTTGATACGCTAGACGTGTTTTGTTTTTGAGATTTAGTGGCATTTTTTTTACGTCTTTAGGGTCTATCTTTTATAATTGATATTTAGTACAAATGGAAAAAAAAACTAATTTGTCTGTAGTCATCATCATCATCATCATCATCATCATCATCAAGTACTATGCCTGCTGACGTTGGTGATCGTATCTCTCCACAACACTTCAATGTCGATTGTTTTATTTCCTTCTGGTGTTCTTTTAGGAGCTCTCCTTTTGCGTTTGCCTCTTCAAGAATTCCTCGCTTGTCTTTCTGATAGCCCAAGGAACTCTCAACATACTCCAGCTACTTGCAGAGGTATCCAATCGGAACCTTTGTTGCAAGAAAACACAATTTTTGAGCCATAAGTCTTCCTATAAAGAGGTAAAGATAATCCCATAGCAATCATCATCATCACGTACCAAGCCTGCTGGTGTAGGTGATCATGTCTCTCCAGTTCCATCTCGACAGTTATTTATCATTTCTGTTGTTGACCTTCTGCCAAGCCATTCTCTTAAGCTGTCATGGTATTTTTCTCTTTGCTTCTCTCTATCTCTTTGACCCTCAATTTTCCCAGTTGTTACAATATATCCCAGCTGTTCCTTTCCCATTGCTTGTCCAAAAACGATGATTATCTGTAATAATAAATAAATATTATGTGTGCGTGTATATATATATATATATATATATATATATATATATATATATATATATATATATATACATGTATATATGTATATATATATATATATATAATTTTTTTTAGAGCAGTGATCTCTGCAATATGTGCCACTTTGGCACGCAAGGTTTCTGCTTTTGAGATTGTGGTTCTGCCCTATGTGCCGTCTTCGGCTCGAAAGGACAATATAAATATATATATATTCTTTAATTTTAATAACAATAATTTGTTATTGATAATTGTTAATTTATCTCAATTTGTTTATTATCGTAATTTTCTATATAAGATTATCTTTTTTGTAGATTAAGTATTAGATTTATCAATATTTAATAATTCACGATATTTTGTCTAATTATAAAAACTCTTTATCTTTAATTATTCTTGTGCCCAGCTATTGTAATTATTTATCAATGTGATAATTTATTTCACTTGTTCAAATATTATAACATTTTGTCTGATATATTTTATTAATTTTCTCCATAATAATTGCAAATTATATTCATTATTTCTATTCATATGTATGCTATTTTTGTTCATTTATTAACAATGAGGGCCTATGAAGTTCATGTCATTTTGTCAAATTGCTATAATAATTTATTGTTGATCTTATGTTAATCAAATTATAGTAATTTATTTTTCTTTTTCTTCCTTTCAGCTCCCTGTGGAGCATAGGTCTTCAACAAATACACTTTCCAAGACTTTCTATTTCTTGCCATTCTTTTAATATCAATCCATGTCATCATCATCTATGCTTCCATCTGTTTTCTGCAAGAATATTTTAATCTTCCCCTTTGTTATTTTCCCTGCCTATTCCAAAAAGAGCAAGGTGTGTAATACTCACAGTTGGCTTCCGCAGTGTGCCCTATCCAACGACATCGTCTTCGTTCTATCACTTTGTCCACTGGTGTATATACACGGGTTAAAAAAAAAAAACGTAAAGAGCCCCGTCACGCCAAGTGGCGTATAGGGAATATGGTGTTTGTGACCATATTTTTACAGACCTTCAGCACATGAATTTTGGGGTAATGTGGTTGGTTTTACGCCCGTGCCGCTTGACTTTCCCAGAAAAAAGGCTGGGTGAACCCGGAAGCCGTCGGTTGGGATCGAATCCTACCTCTTGTCCTTTATAGTCCAGTTCACTAACCACTGAGCTATCGCGGCTCCCTATATATACGGGTACTTTTCCATAATTCTACATCATAGTAATTTATTTATCTTTGATCATGGTGTTATTTTTGTCAAATTTTTAAAATAATATAAATTAAATACTCAGTTTTAGTAACATATAAGTATGTGTATATAAGTATGTGTATATATATATATTGGCTGTTGGGTCCACCCTTCCGTGGTTCTGTCTAGGTTAAGGTTATGGTTATGGAAGGCCCCGCAAACGAATTAAAATTCATAATTGCTCAACCGTACGTGCCTATGGAATCATCAGAATTACTATCTCATCTCCCAAATAAAGAAAGGTAGCTGTAGTCCTCATCATAGCAGTCTCAGCACACGCCCAAAAGCATAAGGCGAAACCGCACGGAAAGTGAACACAGCCATCTGTTCTCCATCCTACGATATCATGATTCATCGTAAACAATCAGAATATCCATAGATACTCGGAATATATTCTCAGTGTTGTTTTTCCTAATTATCTTTGAAATTTATTTTTGAAATTTATCTTTGGTATTCATCAGCATCATCATGAAGTACCAAGCCTGCTGGCGTAGGTGATCATGTCTCTCCACAACTTTCGATCTCGATAGTTATCATTTCCGTTGTTGACCTTCTGCCAAGTCATTCTCTTAAGCTGTCTGGTTTCTCTTTGTTTCCCTCTATCTCTTCGTCCCTCAATTTTCTCAGTTGTTACAATATATTCCAGCTGTTCTCTTCTCAATCTATCTATCTATTGTCCTTTCGAGCCGAAGACGGCACATAGGGCAGAACTACAATCTCAAAAACAGAAACCTTGCGTTGCCAAAATGGCACATATTGCAGAGATCACTGCTTCTCATTACATGCCTAAAAAATTATTGTTTCTTCCTAATATTGGAAATTAGCTGTCTTATCGTTGGTATTATTTAATGTTATTTTGTTTCCTTATTTTGTTTCCTTATTTTGTTTCCTTTTATTGTTTCCTTTTTTGTTTCCTTATTTTGTTTCCTTTTTTGTTTCCTTATTTTGTTTCCTTTTCCTTTTTTGTTTCCTTTTTTGTTTCCTTATTTTGTTTCCTTATTTTGTTTCCTTATTTTGCTTGCTTTTTGTTTCCTTATTTTGTTTCCCTTTTTTGTTTCCTTTTTTGTTTCATTATTTTGTTTCCTTATTTTGTTTCCTTTTCCTTTTTTTGTTTCCTTTTTTGTTTCATTATTTTGTTTCCTTATTTTGCTTTCTTATTTTGTTTCCTTATTTTATTTCTCTTTTTTTTTGTTTCCTTATTTTGCTGTTTTTGTTCATTAGTATATGGTGACTATGTGACTATTTTTTCAAAAGGAGGGCATTTTCCAATTCAAGAAGGACCTTTCTAACTAACAGTAGGACTTTCCATACAAACGTAGGACACATTAAATTTTTAAAAAATTATCTAATTATCCACGTGGGGCCTCGGTGGCTGAGTGATTACCACACGTATTTCATTATCGAAAAGGTCTAGGTTAAATTGCCTGAAGTAGCGACATAGATCCGGGGTTCACCCAGCCTCCAAGAATGTGTACCATAAAGTTTGCTGTGAAGTAGATAGCGGCCTGGAGTGATACTTACCACGTCAACAAAAAATGTACCATCGGACATGGAAATTTGCGACAGCAAACACCTCATGCTCCATATACTTCTCAAGTCATGGAAGGAATATTTACTTTTAACTTACAAATATCTTTATTACTACTTCTTTTCTCCTTCCTTATTTGCCTTGCAGCGTCGAGTGGAGATTCAGTTTGTGGTATTGTGTTCTTACGTTGGCCTCTGCTATTGTTATGTTTCCTAGTGTTTCTAATATTCCATAACCCCATTTTTTTTGTGGACGACCCTTGAGTCTGGTGTTCTCGTAACGTTTATTAAAGGCCCGTTGTATTTTCGGTCAATATGGCGGATAGGCAGCAGGAACCGTTGAGGCTTAGTCTGGAAAAAAGTATTCCTTGTTGCAGTTCCCTCATATTCCAAGTCAGGCTTGCTGCTGGAGCTACTGAGTTTAATGCTCTGTGCACAATGTGAGCTGTGTTTTTCATCCGGATCGTATTTCGATATTCCGATTGCATACGATGAATGAAGATATCGTATAACGAAGGATCGTTCCGCTGCGTTCAGTTTCGGTGCCGCTTGGCCTTATGTATTTTAGCGTGCGCTGTAGGTGCTATGATGGGGACTGCAGCAGTCTTTCTTTGTTTGGATCCTTCAATGAGATGAGTTTTAATTGTGATGATTCCACTGACACGGTCGGTTGAGCAATTATGGATTTTAATTCGTTTGCAGTGATACCGGGGCCTTCGACTAACCCTTACCATAACCAAGGGCTCGTTGTGTGGCGTTTTGGTCTTTCTGTCTTATCATGAGACTAAACTATTTTATCTGTTGTTTATTCATGTATTCTTTGGCGTTGATTATTCCTAGCTTTTTTCTGAGCTCTTTATTTATAAGCTTATCTTTCAAGCAGCTTCCTGTCATGCGTCTAACACAGTTCAATTCTGTAGTGGTTATTTTTCCAAATAAAATGTGGGAAACCTCCGTGGCCAACAAAATGTTTCTATGTTTTGTTTACTTACTTCGCTTTCCCTGAGTATATCTGATTTTGAGTTATTGAGTTAATGAGTTATTTGCGGGTCATGATCATTGCACTTCGAGTCATGTACATAGTTGCTGAGATCCCCTCCTCAGCAAGTCTCGCAGTGTCCAGCGACTGATGACTCCAGTTCTATGTTGGTTGATAAGTCTTCTTACACGCCCACTAAGTTTCTCGTTTCTGGCTGTGCCCATCTTAACTCCTGACTCTTTCATCCGAAGGAATGACGTGGACTCACGATTGTCGATGTTCTGCGCCCTACCCACACCTCGGAAGGCATTGATGATGTCCGCCTTATCCAATGGTTGACCATCTTCATCGATAGCACAGCTAGCCAACCTGTCCGCTCTTTCATTTCCCTATACTCCCGCATGCCCTGAGACGTGGACAAAGGTGACCTGACTTATTCTTGACTTCTTCAACGACTCTACCCATTGTCTGCGTACAGAGCCCACATCCACTTGTTTTGTGGACGCTGAAAGGCAAATGAGGAAGGAAAGAAGATGACGATTTATCAAACAATTTTTTTTCCTTTACCGAAAGTTCATTGAGATTCCATGCCAATCTGCAGTTCTATGGTCACTTCTTGTAACAAAAAAAAAAAAAAAAAAAAAAAATCAATACTAGCATGTTTCTCAGAAAATGGATTAGATGCCAAGGTCGGAGCATCCATGTCAAACAGATCACAGACATGAATCTCATTATCAACAAGAAGCTGCTTCAAATGATCCACATACAAGTTATTTCATCATTTTGTCAGAGACCATCATCGTTATGTCAGAGACCTTAATCGTTATGTCAGAGACCTTAATCGTTATGTCAGAGACCTTAATCGTTATGTCAGAGACCTTCATCGTTGTGTCAGAGACGTCTCCTTCACCATTATGTCAGAGACCTTCATCGTTATGCCAGAAACCTCCAGCATTATGTCAGAGACCTTCACCGTTATGTCAGAGACCTTCATCGTTATGTCAGAGACCTTCATCGTTGTGTCAGAGACGTCTCCTTCACCGTTATGTCAGAGACCTTCATCGTTATGCCAGAAACCTCCAGCTTTATGTCAGAGACCTTCATCGTTATTTCAGAGACCTTCATCATTATGTCAGAGACCTTCATCGTTATGTCAGAGACCTTCATCGTTATGTCAGAGACCTTCATCGTTATGTCAGAGACCTTCATCGTTATGTCAGAGACCTTCATCGTTATGTCAGAGACCTTCATCGTTATGTCAGAGACCTTCATCGTTATGTCAGAGACCTTCATCGTTATGTCAGAGACCTTCATCATTATGTCAGAGACCTTCATCGTTATGCCAGAAACGTCCAGCATTATGTCAGAGACCTTCATCGTTGTGTCAGAGACCTTCATCGTTATGCCAGAAACGTCCAGCGTTATGTCAGAGACCTTCATCGTTATGTCAGAGACCTTCATCGTTATGCCAGAAACGTCCAGCATTATGTCAGAGACCTTCATCGTTATGCCAGAAACGTCCAGCATTATGTCAGAGACCTTCATCGTTATGCCAGAAACGTCCAGCGTTATGTCAGAGACCTTCACCGTTATGTCAGAGACCTTCATCGTTATGCCAGAAACCTCCAGCTTTATGTCAGAGACCTTCATCGTTATTTCAGAGACCTTCATCATTATGTCAGAGACCTTCATCGTTATGTCAGAGACCTTCATCGTTATGTCAGAGACCTTCATCGTTATATCAGAGACCTTCATCGTTATGTCAGAGACCTTCATCGTTGTGTCAGAGACGTCTCCTTCACCGTTATGTCAGAGACCTTCATCGTTGTGTCAGAGACCTTCATCGTTATGCCAGAAACGTCCAGCGTTATGTCAGAGACCTTCATCGTTATGTATGTCAGAGACCTTCATCGTTATGCCAGAAACGTCCAGCATTATGTCAGAGACCTTCATCGTTATGCCAGAAACGTCCAGCATTATGTCAGAGACCTTCATCGTTATGTCAGAAACGTCCAGCGTTATGTCAGAGACCTTCACCGTTATGTCAGAGACCTTCATTGTTATGCCAGAAACCTCCAGCTTTATGTCAGAGACCTTCATCGTTATTTCAGAGACCTTCATCATTATGTCAGAGACCTTCATCGTTATGTCAGAGACCTTCATCGTTATGTCAGAGACCTTCATCGTTATGTCAGAGACCTTCATCATTATGTCAGAGACCTTCATCGTTATGCCAGAAACGTCCAGCATTATGTCAAAGACCTTCATCGTTGTGTCAGAGACCTTCATCGTTATGCCAGAAACGTCCAGCGTTATGTCAGAGACCTTCATCGTTATGTCAGAGACCTTCATCGTTGTGTCAGAGACCTTCATCGTTGTGTCAGAGACCTTCATCGTTATGTCAGAGACCTTCATCGTTATGCCAGAAACGTCCAGCGTTATGTCAGAGACCTTCATCGTTATGTCAGAGACCTTCATCATTATGTCAGAGACCTTCATCGTTATGCCAGAAACGTCCAGCATTATGTCAGAGACCTTCATCGTTATGTCAGAGACCTTCATCATTATGTCAGAGACCTTCATCGTTATGCCAGAAACGTCCAGCATTATGTCAGAGACCTTCATCGTTGTGTCAGAGACCTTCATCGTTATGCCAGAAACGTCCAGCGTTATGTCAGAGACCTTCATCGTTATGTCAGAGACCTTCATCGTTATGCCAGAAACGTCCAGCATTATGTCAGAGACCTTCATCGTTATGCCAGAAACGTCCAGCATTATGTCAGAGACCTTCATCGTTATGCCAGAAACGTCCAGCGTTATGTCAGAGACCTTCACCGTTATGTCAGAGACCTTCATCGTTATGCCAGAAACCTCCAGGTTTATGTCAGAGACCTTCATCGTTATTTCAGAGACCTTCATCATTATGTCAGAGACCTTCATCGTTATGTCAGAGACCTTCATCGTTATGTCAGAGACCTTCATCGTTATATCAGAGACCTTCATCGTTATGTCAGAGACCTTCATCGTTGTGTCAGAGACGTCACCTTCACCGTTATGTCAGAGACCTTCATCGTTGTGTCAGAGACCTTCATCGTTATGCCAGAAACGTCCAGCGTTATGACAGAGACCTTCATCGTTATGTATGTCAGAGACCTTCATCGTTATGCCAGAAACGTCCAGCATTATGTCAGAGACCTTCATCGTTATGCCAGAAACGTCCAGCATTATGTCAGAGACCTTCATCGTTATGTCAGAAACGTCCAGCGTTATGTCAGAGACCTTCACCGTTATGTCAGAGACCTTCATTGTTATGCCAGAAACTCCAGCTTTATGTCAGAGACCTTCATCGTTATTTCAGAGACCTTCATCATTATGTCAGAGACCTTCATCGTTATGTCAGAGACCTTCATCGTTATGTCAGAGACCTTCATCTTTATGTCAGAGACCTTCATCGTTATGTCAGAGACCTTCATCATTATGTCAGAGACCTTCATCGTTATGCCAGAAACGTCCAGCATTATGTCAAAGACCTTCATCGTTGTGTCAGAGACCTTCATCGTTATGCCAGAAACGTCCAGCGTTATGTCAGAGACCTTCATCGTTATGTCAGAGACCTTCATCGTTGTGTCAGAGACCTTCATCGTTGTGTCAGAGACCTTCATCGTTATGTCAGAGACCTTCATCGTTATGCCAGAAACGTCCAGCGTTATGTCAGAGACCTTCATCGTTATGTCAGAGACCTTCATCATTATGTCAGAAACCTTCATCGTTATGCCAGAAACGTCCAGCATTATGTCAGAGACCTTCATCGTTATGTCAGAGACCTTCATCATTATGTCAGAGACCTTCATCGTTATGCCAGAAACGTCCAGCATTATGTCAGAGACCTTCATCATTATGTCAGAGACCTTCATCATTATGTCAGAGACCTTCATCATTATGCCACAGACCTTCATCATTATGCCACAGACCTTCATCATTATGTCAGAGACCTTCATCATTATGCCACAGATCTTCATCATTATGCCAGAGACCTTCATCATTATGTCAGAGACCTTACATTGTTTGTTTGGTGTTAGGATCATCATTACTGCACACCAGACGAATCGATAGGTGCACCGGTATCCCACTCAAGCATCTCCCCAATAATCCGACGAGAATCCTGGCTGGCGTCCACGAACTCCGTTACCCGACCTACAATCCACTGTATGGGTAGGTTTTTGCTGACAACTTTGCCCAGGCTGCTGCCATATTTATGTCCTACTCTTTTCAATTTTAACAGACACCAGATCTTTAACATGCGGGAGTTCACACAGGACCTCCTGTGTATTGCCGTTATCCGAGAAGACTAGATATCGCATTTTATTACAAGGGGTTCATCATCCTTCAAATCACGACTGATTGCCGTTAAATTGAAAAACTTAGCGAATTCCCGGAGCATTATTTTGGTGAAATAAGACTCGAATTTTCCAAGAAATGCTGCAATAATCTGTTTCCTGGAAGGAAATGTCACAATTCCTGCATCGTAATTGTGTGTTCAATAATCTGAGCTTTTCAAAGACATCGCGTAGGCAAAATAGACCAGAGGAGGTCATCCTATTTCTGTATCTGTAAAGGGCGATAACTGAACCTAATAAAACAAGAAAACGACTAAAGATGATGATGATGATGTTGATGAAGATGATGATGATGATGAAAATGATGAAGATAATGTTGGAGATGATGATGATAAAATGATGAATATCTTTTTTGTAATAAGGATAAGGTGGTATGGTAAAATCTTCACGTAAGTGAGAAACAAAACAAAGTAGAACGCCGTTTGGGACAAGTAGGCCTTCAGGTGGAACAATAAACAACGACGAAGGAAAATGGGGGGCTGTGTGGTCTAGAGATAAGACGTCGAGCTCTCGACAAGAAGGTCCCGCGTTCGATTCCCACCAAAGGCGGAGACAAATAAAATAAATTAAAAAAAAAATTAGAATTCGTGGTTTTACCCTCCAGAAGTCCGTGGGTACTGAGATCCAATGTATGACCCACTCGGAAAACGTCGAAAACCAGGAGGTCTCGTGTGCAATCTGCACACGTTAAACAACTCTTTTGATAGTTGGAAAATCGAAGCGTGTAGGCCAAAAATGACCTCTGCCTGGGCAAAATTAAGAGAAAAAAATTGTTGCTAAAACCTCTCGATGATGAAAATGTGAGAGTATCTTTGAGGTAGGAGAATATCTGCCTGTATGGCGGGGGACACCTGGACACACGGCTGTCAGTGTGAAAAATAGGAAAAAGTGATATTCGCGCAAAATTCAGTCCCTCGTCGGGGCCTCGTTAAAGATATAAAACTGGCGAGCGGAAACAAACAACAACAAAGGCAAAATATTTGTGGACAATCAACGGACTTCTGTTTGCAATAATATTCGTGGGAAGGGTTCGCCTTTGTCAAAGTTGTTGAAAGAGGCAATCTTGAAATGCATTTGATTTCATCGCTTTTTCTTTTTAGCCTTCACCTGTTGTCGTCGATGTGCTGTGTCGCTAGTTTAAGACATAGCCGAGATATTTGCGCCTTTCGTCCCGATACATCCGTTTTTGCCATGGATGGGTAGATTTGCCTAATAATTTTTTTCATTCTTGGCCTACTATTTACGACTTTAAACTGACAAGGGTTCTTTAACGTGCGCAAGTGTACACGGGACGTCCTGTTTTCGCCGTTTTCCGAGAGCGCTAGATATCGGATCTCGCTACCCAAAGTTCCCTTGACACGAGCAGAGCCACAAAGAATTCACGAATTCGATTTTTGAAGATTTCCCACAGCCTGTAGTGGGGATCGAACCTGGCGCCTTCTTGTTCACAGGTTGACCGCTTACCTGTAAACTACACAGCAACAATGATGTCATATTATTGACTGCCTTCATTCAAGTCTGTGGACACTTAATCAAGCGTTCTGCCAATGTTTTTATTGAGTTACTGAGTTATTGAGTTACTGAGTTATTGAGTTATTGAGTTATTGAGTTACTGAGTTATTGAGTTATTGAGTTACTGAGTTATTGAGTCATCATCATTGCACTCCGAACATGTCCACGGGTGCTCAGGATCCCCTCTTCAGCAAGTCTCGCAGTGTCCAGCGACTGACGACTCCAGTTCTATGTTGGTTGATAAGTCTTCTTACACGACCACTAAGTTTCTCGTTTCTGGCTGTGCCCATCTTAACTCCCATCTCTTTTATCCGAAGGAGTGACCTAGACTCACTGTTGTCGAAGTCTGTGCCCTTCTCACATCTCGGAGGGCATTGATGATGCCCTCCCCCCCCCCCCCCCCCCCCAACGGATTCATTCATTAACCGTCTTCAATGACAGCACAACTTCAATGGCTCTACCCATTGCATGCGTACAAAGCCCGCCTCCACTTTAGGTGTTTTTGAAACCAGTAATGTTTGTGAATACAGAATACATCTACTAGAACACTTTACACAAATTAGCAATAAATCCTCTATATCAATCTATCTATCTATTGTCCTTTCGAGCCGAAGACGGCACATAGGGCAGAACTACAATCTCAAAAACATAAATCTTGCGTGCCAAAATGGCACATATTGCAGAGATCACTGCTCTAAAATCTATGGCTCTGTTTCCATAACAATGCTTTTTAGAATGACAGCTTGTCAAGCCATCGATCAATCTCCTTAGTCGCCTCTTACGACATGCTTGGAAGGTCACAGTGTCACTATTCTTTACTTCCCACATAATGAGGCCCCGGTAACACACGGGAGAGCTCTATATCTACCAGTCATATAAGCTGCAGTATCTATACCACGAGGCCGGATTGTTCTCTGGAACGAAATAGTTCAAATTAGAGTACACCTTTAAATCTTCAAAAACTGTTCACCTTTAGTTTTTACGTCTTTCGTGCAAACACCGTTTCTTCGTTCAATGTATCACCCCGCAGATACCCATCATAGGGCAGTCATCAATATTGCTGTGTTTTCTGGTAAACTTGATTCATCAATTTGCGAAGCAACCTTTTTAACTCTCAGCTGGGAGACTAGTTGATTTTCAACATCCTTTGCCACATCATCAATCCGCTTCGACACTGATGAATTACACAAATGGATGGGATTCAAGAAATTCACGAACGTTTTGATTCATGACGGTTGTAATAACAATAGACACAGCTGGCATCATCACGGATTTCCATCTTGTGTGTGTGGTTTCATTTTTTGGTTATCAGTTTGAATATTTCGTAAGAAACGATTAAAACTTCATTTAAATTTGACGATTGCTGGGCAAACTTTTTTTGTCACCGTAGTTCTATTCTATTCTATTCAATTCTATTCTATTCATAAAATCAGTTTAATGGCAGTCGTGGCATCCCCATATCCGCTCCACCGATCGTCCCAGAATTTCTAGAAGCGTATACATACTGATTGTTCCTGAAAGTGTTGATTATAGATACAGCTGTTTTTCCCACTAAGCACTCCGGAACGATCAGATCCCTTTTCCACCTTTAGACTCGTCAGTCTCTCAATATAAACATCATTGTCCCACCTTTAGACTCGTCAATCTCTCAATATAAACATCCTTGTCCCACCTTTAGACTCGTCAGTCTCTCAATATAAACATCATTGTCCCAGCTTTAGACTCGTCAATCTCTCAATATAAACATTATTGTCCCACCTTTAGACTCGTCAGTCTCTCAATATAAACATCCTTGTCCCACCTTTAGACTCGTCAATCTCTCAATATAAACATCCTTGTCCCACCTTTAGACTCGTCAGTCTCTCAATATAAACATCCTTGTCCCACCTTTAGACTCGTCAATCTCTCAATATAAACATCATTGTCCCAGCTTTAGACTCGTCAATCTCTCAATATAAACATCATTGTCCCACCTTTAGACTCGTCAATCTCTCAATATAAACATCATTGTCCCACCTTTAGACTCGTCAATCTCTCAATATAAACATCATTGTCCCACCTTTAGACTCGTCAATCTCTCAATATAAACATCCTTGTCCCACCTTTAGACTCGTCAGTCTCTCAATATAAACATCATTGTCCAGCTTTAGACTCGTCAATCTCTCAATATAAACATCCTTGTCCCAGCTTTAGACTCGTCAGTCTCTCAATATAAACATCATTGTCCCAGCTTTAGACTCGTCAATCTCTCAATATAAACATCATTGTCCCAGCTTTAGACTCGTCAATCTCTCAATATAAACATCATTGTCCCACCTTTAGACTCGTCAATCTCTCAATATAAACATCATTGTCCCAGCTTTAGACTCGTCAATCTCTCAATATAAACATCATTGTCCCAGCTTTAGACTCGTCAATCTCTCAATATAAACATCATTGTCCCACCCATTCTTCTTCTCCTCTCTTAAGGAATAAAGAACAAACTTTGCGATGTTATCTTTGTCCATAGTAAGACCACACTCAGTGCCAGAGCTTCCAGCGAAGTTATCTGCTATTTCATTGCCATGTACACCAGTGTGCCCTAGACGGTACATCCAGGTTAATGCGCCCACTTTAGAGCCATCCAAGAGCTGCATCCACTCCTGCCGCAGACACTGTCTGTCAATCTTCTGTAGCATACTTTCCGAGTCAGTCACCAAGACTGTGTGATCCACGTTCTGTGTAACCAACCAAGTTATCACCGCCGTTTGCTGCTTCTGTCTCCATTGTCATGTTGAACACCGTAATGTCAGATTCCCTAACCACTTCTCTGCCATGTCGGTATACCACAAAACTCCAACCACAGCGCTTCCCGAGGGATACAGAACCATCCGCGTATACAATAGATCCCTGAGATAATAGGATCCTTTATAACGACCTCCGTGGCTCCATAGTTTCAATTTCGACACTCCCTGCCGAGCTGAATGATTACTTTGGTTAGCCCCTTTACCTCCGCTGTTACGTCTATCCAATCCTTGTCAACCCTAACGTCACATTCTGATCACATCTCTCCTCATGGATTCTCCGCCTCGGCAATCAATGATTTTCCACGCCTGAAGAGCTTACACATAGTAGCACATAATTCTGAACACACAAGATGATCTAGATTCCGTACGACGTTTGCCCTGTAGGTAATCGAAATGATCTCGTAACGTTCAACAATATTCCAACAATAAAACCAATGGTTTTTTTTTTTTCCAATTTCAGTCATGAAGATACAGACTTTCATAAATGGATGATTGCGCAGAATAAAAGGATGGAAATGGGAGGACAAAATCACTAACATAGAATTATGGAAATGTACCAGTCAAACACCAGTGGATAAAGAGATACAGCGAAGACGATGGCGCTGGATAGGACACACACTATGGAAGTCAACTGGGAGTATTACACAACAGGCCCTTTTTGGAATCCCCAGGGGAAAAGACAAAGGGGAAGACCAAGGAATTCTTGGAGAAGCCAGAGAGAAGCGTAGAAGATGATGGGAAAGACATGGAATGATCTTGAAAGAAAGGGAAGAAACAGAACGGCTTGGAAAGTGTTTGTTGAAGACCTATGCTCCACAGGGAGCTGAAAAGATACAAGAAAACCAATGGTTTACCCTTTTTGTCTTCATAAGACGCTTCTATATGCTTCTCCAGCTTACATGTTGCATACCAAACTGCCATTAGAATATAATATTTCCAATGAAGAACATGGGTCTTGTGTGATGTTGCGGTGATGCGGAGCCAGGATACTTGATTGAGTGTCGTCGACATTTTTCTATGCCGGTGGTAGGGGATTGTTGGCAACACTCGAAACAGATGGAGATTCTAGACATCAGCTACAAAATAATAAACATGGCTTGTTATAAATAAAACAGCAACAGAACTTCCAATCATACCTACTATAGCAAAACTTATATTATCTATATGTTTTTGAAGCAAGTAATCAATAATGATATAAGCACATTTTCTAGGTGTATAATGTTATTTATATATTTGCGTCTTCTTCTTTCCTTCCTCATTTGCCTTTCAGCGTCGAGGGGAGATATGATTTGTGGTCTTTTGCTCTTCTGTTCGCTTCTGCAGCTGTTATGTTTCTTAGTGTTTTCAATATTCCGTCAGTCCATCTTTTTCGTGTTCAGCCCTTGGGTTTGGTGTTCTTGCAAAATTTATTTAAGGCTCGTTGTGTTGTGTTTTGATCTTTCTGCCTTGTCATGTGACCAAACTATTTCATCTTTCGTTTCTTTATATATTCTATAGCGGGGATTATTCCTCGCATTTTTTCTCAGTTCTTTATTTCTGATATTATCTCTCAGACTGTTTCCTGTCATTCGTCTAACACATTTCATCTCTGCAGAGGTTATTTTTCTTATCTAGGGTCCAAGTATGGCATTGGTAGCACAACGTTGGGATGAAGATTGTATTGTATAGTGCTCGTTTTGCCTCCATGTTATTTCCTTGTTGGACAGTAGTGGTGATAGCTGTCCAATGATTTGACAAGCCTTGTTGCATCTTGATTTTATTTCTGCTGTTTGTGAATTGTCGTTTGTAACTAGACTTCTTAGGTTTTTAAATTCCACTACTTGTTTTAGTTGTCTGCCGTCTATAGTTATGTTGCTGTTCTGATTCTCTTTTATGATATTCATGGCTTCTGTATTGTTGATGTTGATTTTCAAGTTGTATTTTGTGTCTGTGCTGTTGAGTCTATTGTTGAAGTTTTCTTGTAGGTCATCTATTTTTCCACGTAGGAGTACCTTATCGTCTGCTAATAGAAGCTTGTTGATCTCCTCTGTCTCTGATGGGTTGGCTAGCTTGCATATATAGTCCATGTATGTAATAAACAGTAGTGGGGATGGTACGCACCCTGTCTTACACCTGATCTAACTTTGAAGTTATCTATATATTTTATTTTTACAAATAAAGTTGTTTTTATTTTAAAAGTACTGCCATATATTATTTTGTTTGTACTCACAAATGACGGGTTATGTCGATTATACATATTGTTACGATCATCATCATCGAGTGCCATCACCGCAAAGAAGGTTGGCTACCATGGAGCGCCATTCTGCTCTGTCTCTTGCTTTGATGGTGCAGGTTGTCATAGGCTGACTTGTCCATCTTTTGATGTTGCTCGTCCATGTTAGTCTTGGTCTGCCTCTGCCTCTTTTACCTTGTATATTTCCCCTCCAGGATTACTTTTAGTAGGCTGTTGTGTCTTTTATCATGCTCCTTAAATCACATTTGCCTTATTTGAACTGTATTTAGTAATTCTCTTTTCATTTTTAGTTGTAGTAGACTTTATCGTTTGCTTTCTTTTCCTTCCATCCAATTCTACATATTCTTCTATATATCCACATTTCAAAGGCTTCATTTTCTGTTCTGTTTCCTTGTCTTAGACAAACAATTTTCTTCAGATGGCCGTTACATTTTGCTTCTTCCCTCTGCCTCTTATTACCCCACTTTTTTTTCCTGTTGTAAATTCCACTCCCTTCTGTTTTCTTGTCTAATGTCCATGTTTCTGCACTATATAGGAATATTGAGAAGATGTAACATTTTGCTATTCTTAGATGTTCTTCGTGACATTAAAATTACGTTTTGCCATTCCTATTCTTTTGTTTATTTCAGTTGTACATTTTCCATCACTGGTTATAGTATGTCCAAGGTAGTTGTAGTTCTGAACTGTATCCAGGTCTATTTCTTCAATTTTGATATCCACTTGTGGGTTTTTAGTATTTATTGCTGTGAGTTTAAATTCAGCAAATACGAAAAGACTGGCCAAAACTTCGTTCGGATGCACCTTGCATTTGACTATACTTTGGAAAATCGCCTTACAGTCCAGTATGGTTCGCTAACCCCGAGAGGTATGAATGTATCACACTCATACGCATAGTTTCTTTTTGGTTGCTCCTTCCCTTTTGCATAGCCTTCTCTACTACACATATTTGGGTTCTTTGATCTACTTACTAAGCCATGCTTTTTATAGTTCTTCTCCTCTAGTCCCTTATAAGACACTTCGGTTTTCTCCTCTATAATTTTTTTCTGTGCTTCTTACCCCTCATTTATTTTTACTGTACCCCACTCTCAGACATCTCACTCTTAGCGTCTTTTTTACACCTGTCAGTCTACTATTCGATTCTTTCTCCTTTGTGTTTGCACACTGACCCCTGTGTTAACTCCTCTGGTTCTGTTTACATTTACGCACTTTTTGGCACGATTTTCAACGTTCACGACAGCCGCACTTGGTTACGATTTTATTTTGGATTTCACAGGATAGTTTTATTTATTGTTGTTGTTTTTCTTTAACACATTTCGATTGTTTTTGTTTTGGTTGTTTCGTTATCAGTTTTGTGTGTGTGTGTGTGTGTTTATTGTTTGTTCCTGATGAAGGCCTATTGAGCCGAAACGTTGTTTAGTCTGTGTCGTCCACTTGTCACGTAAAGCTTCTTACATACCATTTTTTTATTTTTTTATTTTTTAAATTTTTCCTTATATTCAGCTTTACTGCAGCTTCGCATTTTTATGCCTTAACCCTTTGCATTTGACTAAAGAGAAGACGACAGCTAATGTTAACAGCGATAGAGTTGGGTTAAGCCCATATCACCATTTCCATGCTTAGGTTAGCAGCGATAGAGTTGGGTGAAGCCCATATCACCATTTCCATGCTTATGTTAGCAGCGATAGAGTTGGGTGAAGCCCATATCACCATTTCCATGCTTATGTTAGCATCGATAGAGTTGGGTGAAGCCCATATCACCATTTCCATGCTTAGGTTAGCAGCGATAGCGTTGGGTGAAGCCCATATCACCATTTCCATGCTTATGTTAGCATCGATAGAGTTGGGTGAAGCCCATATCACCATTTCCATGCTTATGTAGCAGCGATAGAGTTGGGTGAAGCTCATATCACCATTTCCATGCTTATGTTAGCAGCGATAGCGTTGGGTGAAGCTCATATCACCATTTCCATGCTTAGGTTAGCAGCGATAGAGTTGGGTGAAGACCATATCACTATTTCCATGTTTATGTTAGCAGCGATAGAGTTGGGTGAAGCTCATATCACCATTTCCATGCTTAGGTTAGCAGCGATAGAGTTGGGTGAAGACCATATCACTATTTCCATGTTTAGGTTAGCAGCGATAGAGTTGGGTGAAGCTCATATCACTATTTCCATGTTTAGGTTAGCAGCGATAGAGTTGGGTGAAGCCCATATCACCATTTCCATGCTTAGGTTAGCAGCGATAGAGTTGGGTGAAGCCCACATCACCATTTCCATGCTTATGTTAGCATCGATAGAGTTGGGTGAAGCCCATATCACCATTTCCATGCTTATGTTAGCATCGATAGAGTTGGGTGAAGACCATATCGCCATTTCCATGCTTAGGTTAGCATCGATAGAGTTGGGTGAAGCCCATATCACCATTTCCATGCTTATGTTAGCATCGATAGAGTTGGGTGAAGCTCATATCACCATTTCCATGCTTA